>CAHIKZ030004502.1:2645000-2797500 GCA_903632075.3 Acanthosepion pharaonis | reverse complement strand
CTACCAAATTGTAAATATCAATTTAATTACTTATATATTTAGTCTAATGTAATTCATCCAACACTGCAAACTGCTACAAAACCAAAGCATTAACTTAAAAACACAAAACATGTTTCTTGTCAAATCAAAACTTTCATATGAATGTCATGTGTAGCACCAAATTTGTTCTGAAATATCTAAACTGTCTGCTATATTTAACAGCTTTCTCAGATTATTGGTTAAAGGTAGTTTTGAGTGAAAGAAGCCTGAAGCTCTTAGCAAATTCCATGCTCCTTTGAATCTTATAGTCTTTTGCTACAGAATCACAAACTAAGAATTATATTAAATAATAGAAACCACATCACTTGAGGACTTTCAACAACAGCAACAACTAAAATGTATAGTGCATGTAACTTGAAGGGAAAATAATAGCATATGCTCTGATGAGCTATTTTCACTGGTGCCCCCAACTGCATAAATATAAGCATGCTACTAGGTTGGTATTTTGATCCCACATTTTCACTGTTGAAACAGATAAATGTAACCGCCTCTTCTATTCTACTCCAACAGCTTCTTCTCTCACACTTCCCATCTGTAGAACTCCCTTCCTTGCTAACTATAATCTTCAAATATTCAAATGTAATGTCAATTGACATCTTCTGATATCTTGATCTCTGCTCTTCTCTTTATTCTTTCCTCAAACATTCCTCTTTACTCTTACTGTCACTCTCTGTAACCCCTCCCTCTTTACTCTTACTTTCTCTCTCTGTACCTCCTCCCTCTTTACTCTTACTTTCACTCTCTGTAACCCCTCCCTCTTTACTCTTACTTTCACTCTCTGTAACCCCTTGCATGCTTGTGGCACTCCTGCCTTGCTTGGGGTGAAATGCTTGAAAAAAGAAAATATTCAAGATGTTGATTTTCCACACTACTTCAAACAAAACCCCTTATTAATACTGTAATAAAACAATAAAAGTAACTGGAACTGAGAAACCTATTTTCCTGAAGAATTGTTTTAATAGAAAGATTTTATAAATTTCTTTTGACAATAGCAATGCCTACTTGTTTAATTAATACTGAATGTTTCCCTCTAAGAAAACGACTAATAATACCATTAATATTACCTATCTCAAAATATCCTCCTCCTAGCAAGTGTGTCTGCTTCACGACTTTTCTTACTCATTGTTGTTACAAATGCAAGCAGTTTTTCTCTTTTGCTTGATCTATTTTTAACAAACAATATTTGTGAAGGAGATGATGATTATGAGTACACTTCCTTGTTTTGCCTCTAAGAATCTGCATCCATTACCTTTTTCTTCTTTTGTACCTTGTTAAAGAATTCAGTCTGCATGAAGATTTCTTCATACAAGAAGTTGAGTTATCTCAATTGGTGCTAATGATACTCATCGCTTAATAAAAGAAAGCAAATATGTCAGATGATTTTTTTATTTTCTTCTTTTAGAGATTATTATTGTTTTGTGAAAGGCAAAGCCATAAACATTCTTTACAAACACATGTATCATTATTAATGGCTCCTTCGATAGACTAATTTATGTTTGGGCCTTGTATGAGGATTTTATTTTAAACAAACATTTCTGTAGATATAGCTTTATAAACAGATTGCAGCTGGCATTTAGAGTTTTTGTTTGAAGCACTTTTTTTCCATAATGATTTTGACAGCATGATATTCAAAGACAGTCTCCAAAAATTGGTAAGAGAGGATTTTCAAAATGAAAGCCTCAATATTAATTTTCATATGTGCAGTTTGTTACATATTTATAGCAAAAAAAAAAACAGAAGCATTTTTGTGCTTTATCTAAAATCACTATAACATTCATAATTAAAATTATATAAAAATTGCTAGAAACATTTTAAGCAATATTAGGGAAATCTGAGAAATGACTTTAAAGTATTTTCAGCTCTTTATTACTTTAAGGTGTTTTTGCAGAAAAAATACGATTTTATATTTAAAAAAAAAACACTATATAATATAATATATATATAATATGCTTGAGTATGAGAATAGCAACTCCATCCCATAAAAACTTACTTGATATAGAAATCACTGTAGCAACATCTAGTGTGGTGATGCTGTGGCCTATACTCCACAGGGGAGTCTACAGTGTTAACAACTCCATCCCATAAAAAACTATTTACTATAGAAACTATAGAAGCAATACCTACACCAAATATGAAGTTATTAAGCAAATCATCTAAACTTCAATAATTTAAATTTGGTTTGAAAAAAATTGTCAAATTTTATACACTCAATTTAAATGTCAAAACAAAGTGTAAGTTAAATCTTTAGGTGGTATCAAAACATTTTATTAAAGTTATTTGATGTATTCTAAAAAACTACCATCTGAAGTTATTAAGAAAAAACAAATAATCACAATTTACTTCAATAAAAAGTAATAAAATCATCAAAAATTGATAAACTCCTATAACAGAAAAAATTACAAACACATATGATAAGACTTTGAATCTTTTATATTTTAATATAGTGACCATTCTTCTCAATAACAGCCAGTAATCTATTATCTATTAATTTTGTTAACTATTTTACTTCAGCAGGTTCAATTTACAACATGGTAGTTTTAATTGCTTCCCATAGGTATGCTTTGCTTTTATATTGTTTGCCACAATAATTTTCATCTTCACAATTGACCATAAATTTTCGATCAAACTCAGATCAGGACGTGATGCTGTCCATTCCATTATCTTCTTTCCTGTAAATCTTTTATGCTCAAATAATTCACGGATAAGCTTAGATAGATGAGAAGATGCATTGTCATGCATAAATACACATTTCAGTTTGAAAATGTGAGACTGGGATTTGTACCATGCAAAGAAATTCTTGTTCATAAAATCGCAATAGTTAGCACTGTTTAGTTTAACTACTTCATCGACTTTGAATGGTCCAATAATGGTTTGGTTGAAAATTCCACCTGATATCATAACACTACCACCTCCTTGTTGCCTTCTTTTAGCCAAAGTCAATTTTCATATATTTCTTGGCCCAATTTTGACACTTTAAAATATTTGCTTTAGTGAGAGGAGTTCACCTAGGGTTTTTTTTACAGATCACAATTCACAAAGTATTCTACACCTGTCTTTCTTGACACCCTTAATTCCAGCGATTTCAAAGATCTGAATGCTGGTCAAAGGTGTTTTTTTCACTATAACTTGTTTTCATTTATGTTATGGGGAAGCAAGTACTGGCATAGGTAGAGGGATGTGGAGGTAGTGGTCCACCCTAGGTGGCACTTTTGGTACGCGGTGAGTATTCAGAAAAGAAAAGAAATTTCAACAATTTTTGGAAAAAAAGCAGCAACTATGAAAAAGATAGGGTTCAAATGAAGCCAATTTGTCTTTGATATGGTTGGCTCAAAGTCAGCCAGTCAGTAATAAAAAAAAAATTGTCTCCAAAATGCACTGTCAGCTGGTGGGGATAAACCCCACTTACAAGACATGAGCAAAAGATATGAAAATTTTGAACATTTTTAAAGGGCTTTATGTGAAGTTGGAAGTGAATCCATAGTTTTTTCACACTTATGTGAGAAGACCAGATTTTTGCCATCAGTACTTTGATTTTGAACTGTTAGTGAAAAAATTAAATAAATAAGTGAACTAATTTTTTTTATTTTATCTTAGGCCTACCTTTAATATGGATATAAAATCATTACTTTTCATAAATTATAAAATAGATAAAAATAAATTGCAATAATTCCAATGCTTTAAGGATATCACATGCATTCCATTTTTTCTGTTAATATTTAATGGAAATTTAAAAGAAAATTGAAATTAATATATTTTTTAAGTGCAAAAACTTCAGTTAAAGTCCAAAGATGATCATTTTTTTCAATTTTTCAATTTACAAGTTTTCATAGTAGTAATACAATGCAATGTTTTATTTTTTGTTTAGATAGTTGAAGTTTTATTAAGCAAAATAGACTAAGTATTAAAAGTATGATAACATTTATTTCAGTTTTAAAGAAGTGAAATTAAGTTTCTCGGACAGTTAATTCTTAGTCCACTCCTTTGCTAATAATAACTTCAACTATGTAAAACAATATAATTTAAAAAGACATCACATTTTTTACATTGTTAAAACTTTAAACTTAAAAGAAAAATGAAACATGTTTCTGTTAATGTGACATTTAATTTATGACTCCTCACTTGTTAGAATTGAAATAAATATTAAAAAAATGATAAATTTTGAATTAAAAATACAATGTATTTTTTGTTCTGTGTTTTTCATTTTAACAGAGGGTATATAAATAAAAACAAGTTAATATTGTAAAAAGTTTTCCTGATTTAGAAAAAAAGAAGTAACATTTTCATTTTTTTATTTATCCCAGTTTTATTTTAAAAAAATAAATAAACACAATTGTACTTTATTTCATAATTTATCAGTGAGGAGTTAAAAATACCACGTTAACAGAAACACCCAAAAAAATATCTGGTATCATTCAGGCATTTGATTCTGAGAAATAGACGAAAATATTAAAAATTGATGGGTGTACAAATAATTTTGTCGTTGACTGTGTGTGTGTGTGTGTGTGTGTGTGTAAAATATATATATATATATATATATATATATATATATATATATATATAAAACTTTAAGGGGTTAATGTGCATTGTAATATTGTATTCTTTCTGGGGAGGGGTGGCAAACTTGAGGGCCACCCTGGGCAGCAAAAACACTAGCTACACCACTGAAGCAAGCTCTTAAAGCCATTTCCTTTACTTTTAGTTCTCAACTTATATATTTAACAGCCTTCTTTACAATTCCATGATCTCAGCAAAGCTTCTTTTGATATCTCCAATGTGGACATTATCTCACATAATAACTTTATTATTTTCTATTTTTCAGCAGTTGTTAGATCATTCCTGTTTCCCATGTTTCAACCTATATTATAGACAAAAAATAGTTTTTATTAGATTTCAGAAGTCTTAAGCTAATATTAGTTTAATCTGCATATTAACGTCTGTCAGGTCATTTTCATAAATTCATAATATCTCAAAAACTAACCAGTAAAAATGACAAAATTTAGTTACATATTTTACTAAAGCTGGAAGTAGATCAGTTTAAATTTGACAAATATTGGTTCAGAACTTTTTCTTATTGAGGTTTATTTGATTTGCATAATAACTTCAGAAATGCTGTAGTGTGGTGATGCTATGGGCTTATACTCCACAGGCGAGTCTACAGGGTTAACAACTCCATCCCATAAAAAAACTACTTCCTATAGAAACCACAGTAGCAACAACTAGTGTGGTGATTCTATGGCCCTATACTCCACAGGGGAGTCTAAAGTGTTAACCACTTCACCCTATAAAAACATAACTGCTATGGGAGCCACAGTCGTACCACGTTTTCCTTTATCAACTTTTCAAAAATAAATTACAATTACATTCTATTCAATTATGCATTCACCATTATTTGCCAATTATCACACAGCTCTTTGATAATGTTTGCATAAAATACTGTAGGTTTTATGAAAAGGCTTTGAAAAACTTTTGAATCTGATTTTCATTCAAAAAGTTTTCCTCCGTCAAAGTCTTTTGCATTGATTTAAATAAGTAGTTGGTACAAGGTTAAGATAATATGATTCTGTTGTATCCTTAAAGAGGTTACAAACAGACAAAGATAGTACTTGAGTGAAGGTCGGGTGGCTGGCTGGTAATTCTCGAAGCAAGCCCCTAGTTTTTTCCTGTGCTCACTATATATAGCTACTGATATAGTCTGTCCACATAGGCGATAGGGAGTGTGGGACATTCCATTACAACACCTTCCCTCTGAGCTAATTTTCCTATGAAATTTTGCTCAATACCTCTTCTTTTTGTGGTCAAGACATAATTGTTTGACTTTTTTGTCTTCCTAGTACTTTTCTGTCACACCAGGTTCTAAGGTAAACTGACCAACTGTGCTTTCTGTTCTTGTTGTATGCAGCCTTTTTTTATCATAGAGGATAAATAATTTTTCTTATTGTTGGGGCCACCCACCTTCTCATCAGAATGGACTGATCTCTCTACTACTAATAGGACAGTTCTAGAGAGTTCTGGGAGATCAGGTAACCATCACACTTCTGTCTCTCTACCGGAAGATACAGTTGGACTTTATACTCTTTCTGATTGTTACTGACTAACCTGCATTCGTTTGACTACTAATCTCTCTGTTGTAAATACCTCTTCAGATATAGCAGTATTTTTCCCTACATATGTGTTTGTCCTTATTTCAATACACGCATGCAGAAACACTCAACATCTCAACACTTATTGATGAGCAAAGGAACATTTTTTAACAAACTTTAACACTAGGATGGCCGAGGTGTCGTTTTTGACACCTTCAAATTTTCAACAAATTACTATGGAATAACTAGATTTGGTTCGATGCTGAGGCTTATGGACAATTATTGAATTTTAGCAAAGATGCTTAACAGACTTAATTCTTTAAAAAATATTCAGTGGAATAGCTGATATTTGAGATTTTACCTTGAATGGCCGAGGTGTCGTTTTTGACACCTAGGCTATTTATAGGGTAAATGCATTGAAAAATTTCTCACAAAAAATAATACCTGTGTTTATGTCCCCATCTATCTATTTATCTATCTATCTATATACACACACACATATATATATATATATATATATATATATATATATATATATATATATATACATACATATATATATATATATATATATATATATATATATATATATATATATATATATATATATATATATATATATATATATATATATATATATTTTCAGTAAGAGGTATACTAATATTTGTGAATTTCTTTTTCAGACTTGTTATTCTGACTTGAATATTGAATATATTAGAGATGGCTGCTTCACGGCGTAATGTAAATAAAGATGTCAAAAAAGCTGGCCATCCTAGTGTTAATGGGTGCATTACAACTGCTTGATATATAAATGTTCCTTTTAACAAATCTAAATGAATAATAGTCTGATGAACCCACCACATGTATAATATTAACTTTCTTCAATGAGGTTCAGCTTTTGGTGTTTGTTGTTGAAATTTATCTTTGCTGATTCCCTGTATTTTGCAAAAAAAGCAGGTAAACTATGGCACCAAAGCAGAAGTTCTTGGCAAGGCGTCCAAAGGGTAATTATTTCTTACTATAGGAATACAAAAAGGAAAGTTTAGGATTCTCCCTTGTGCACATGGCATGGTGGGTCTCAGTTGTAAAGGTCAAGGATGGTGGAGCTAAAGAATGTAGCACCTCAGAACTTATACCATGGAAAAACAGTGGAACAATCAAGACAGCTTAATATGTTTTAAATATCTTCCCAAGTATAATTTTCTTATGTTTTGTAAATTTAAATTTCGGATTTTATAATAATAAAGAAAGTAAAAAAAATTTGTCATGGGCATTTTTGTTTGTGTTATTTGAAAGTTGGGATGTCAGAGACCAAAAAACAAGCAAAATATGGCAAAAATTGTGTTAATTTGACTGAATTTTATGCAAAAATAGGGATCTCATTATACACCGCTAATTTTTTGAAGAGGTTAAAAATCCTGCATCTTGGGTGACTAGTTGCACTATACACAGGTAAATTTTTTCTGGTGAGGTTAAAACTCATGCAAAAAAGTGTCAGCTTATACATGAGTATATACAATACATACATACATATATATATATATATATATATATATTTTAAGACATTTTTATGTTTATACATTTTTTTATAGATACAAATATATAAGTAAATGCTCTGTTTATAATAAACAGTATTAAACAACATATACTGGTCTGAATATCTGAGACATTTTCACAGAAAATATTTGTCCTCCGACAGGATTTGAACCTGTATCCTATACAGAACCGTCATTTAGCTTGATGTGCCTTTAACCGATTTGGCCACAGAGGAGCATTCGGTTAGCAAGATCGAATTTACTGTATTTGAACTTCAATCTTCTATGAATGTCTCATGTAGATTCATATCTGCTCATGGCGTATCAAATGTAAACAAATGACGTCACACTTTATGAAATGGACAAAGTCCGACAATTATTTTACGACATAAAATAATTGTCGGACATTGTCCATTTCTAATAATATATATATATATATATATATATATATATATATATATAGTACTTGAAGTTAGGACAAAGTTAGACTACTTCTGAAATCCTGAAACTGTCTACTTTCAACAGATTCACTTGGGAAAAAAGCTTAATGACCACTCACAAAACCTGCTCTACTGCCATGGTCTTTCACAATTTCTCTTCTGTTGTTCAAAATAATTCTTGCTCCTTTATAGCCCCACTTTATTGTCCTTGTTCTGCTATCTATTTACTTTGTAAGATTTAAATTTTCCAAACCTTCTTTCCTCATTGCGACCCAAAACTTTTGATTAATAACTGTAGTTTGTTGGTTGCTTTTGTTCTCTTTATATTTCTCACATATTCTGTCCATGATGTTCTCAACATTTCCCAGTGGAACCACATTTATGGATATATATATTGTGTTTTATTTATATGGGTATCAGATGTTTAAATAATTATGGGACTGGTGGTCAGCAGTGATTCGTGCTGAGCAGTAGTTCAGAGTGACACCTTAGGCAAGTTTTTCTTAGCTTACGCTTACCACAATCCACTCCTATTTAAATAACGGTAAACTCTTCTATACCTTTGGGATATAAATATCAATTGATGATGAACAGAAAGAACAAATGTGATTTGAGGCTGCAGCTGAAATGTTTGGTATTGTTTGGTGTATCATGGTTAATGAATGTTCTGTTATGCCTAAGGATATGGCTGCCAACTGTGGCATTTGGGAAACATAGAGAAAGTGAAAAGTGAAAAGAGATCAGGTTTGAAAGGAAGAAAAGGTAGAGCTAAGTAGGAAGGAAAAAAGGAAAATTGTAGAAAAATATGAAAATGAGAAAGGGGGAGATAAAAGAAAGGTTAAAAAAGAAAGAAGAAGCAGAAGAGAAGTCAATGAAAGGAGAAAATGAAAAGAGAAAGGCAAGAAAAGAAGAAGAAAAAAGGGGGAGAAGAAAGTGAAAAGAAGAGAAAAAAGGAAGGAAAAAAGGAAGGAGAAAGGTAAGGAAAAAAGAAAGGGAAAAGGAAGGAGAAAGGTAAGGAAAAGAGAAAAGAAAAAGGAAAATGGAAAGAAGATAGGAAAATGAGAAAAGGAAGAAAGAAAGAGAAATGAAAGAAAGGGAAAAGAGGAATAGAAGGAAGAGAGGAAAAAGAAATGTAAGAGAGAAATGGAAAGAAGAAATGAATGAAAAAGAAGAATAGGGAAGAAAGAAAATGAGGAGGATAAATAGAGAAGATAGAAAGATTAGAAAAAAACGGTAAAAAATGGAAAGGATAAGGAAGTAAGAGAGGACATGGACAAAAGAAAAAGGAAAGAAAGTGGAAAAAGTAAGATATGGTTTTATGAAAATTGAGGATGAAGAAAAAGGAATATAAGGAATGAAGAGAAGAAATACAGAGAAAAAACGTAATGAACTGTAAAAGAGAAGAAAAAGAAAGGTAAAAATTATAATAGAAATAAAGAAAGAAAAAGAAGTGAAAATGAGAAAAGATGATGAGGTAGTAGAAAAAAGTAAAACAGAATGGAAAACAGTAAAAATTGGTGGAAGAAAAAGTAAGAAATGAATGAAAGAAAGAGAAGTGAAAGAGAAAAGAAGATGAGGGGTAACAGACAAAATAAAAGTAGAAAAACAATAAAAAAAGGTGTAAAAAAAAGTGAAAAATGAAAAAGAAAGAAGTAAATATAGGAAAGCAGATGAGGAGTAACAGAAATAAGTAAAAAAAATAAATGGAAAACAAAAAAGTGAAAAATGAAAGAAAGAAAGAAAAATGAGGAGGTAACAAAAAAGTAAAAGATGCAAAAAAAATGGTGGACAAAAAAATGTGAAAAAAAGAAAGATGTGAAAGAGAAAAGAAGATGAACAGTGGGAGAAATAAGTGAAAAAAAAAGAAAACAGTTACACAGGTAGAGAAATAGTGAAAAGAGAAATAAAATAGAGGAAAGAAGATGGCAGCTAACAGAATTGAGTAAAACTAATGGAAAAAAATGATGAAAGAGGGGAAAATGAGTGCTGATAAAAGAAAAAAATATGAAAAATGAAAGAGAGAAGAAAATGAAGAAGGAAAAATAATTTTATATAAAAAGAAAGGAGAGAAATGAAAACCGCTGCAGGGGTTAAAAAAAATGAGGGGAAAAGAAAAATAAGCAACATCTGCTGCTGGTTTGGGTCAAGCATGCTAGGAGACATCCAACCAACATGAAGAATTGTCTGAGATTTTTTCCAATTACTGATATCTGTTCAAACATATCTTGTTTTTCTCATGTTTAACTGATTTTTTATCTATTTCTTCATTTTATACCCTCATTTACTATTCGATAAATAGATTATATATAACTGTTGAAAATATTTCATTATAGTTCATTCTTTTTAACAATATATATTTGGTATGTGTCTATGTATCCTAAAATTTGGGGGACACATATTGAGGAAAGAAGGTTTAGAGAATTTAATATTCAGAGGGCATATTGAAGGCAAGAGAAGCAGGTCAAAACAATGTAGAACATATTTGATGAGTCTGAGTAAACAGATAGCAAAACAAAGACCACAAAAACATAGATGGATTTTTTTAATACGAAAGGTCACCCAATACAAGGCTTGATCCCCTCAAGCTAGAGGGTTACTCTTAAAATGGTCATGAGAATGAGGTGTGATATGAGTAAAGTAGTAGAAAGTGAAGATTATGAGGATGAGAAGGATAGATAACAATTGACCCTTGACTTATAGAGGTTTCGCTTGTAGCATTCACATATTTCTTGAGATGGTAAAAGTACAAGAGTTACTCAGAGCAACAGAAGATAGGAAGTTGTCAAAAGCCATGAACTCTTGTGTTTATGTGTGTATATATGTAAGATGTCTGTGTGTAATAGTATATATGCCTGTGTGCAATATATGTTAGTACATTAACAAGTCTATTTCCTTATAAGGAAACATTTGGCATTCATTGACCGAGCAACCAACGTCACTGTCAATTGGAATTTATAAAATCTTAAAACAGTTTTTCACTAAAGATAGTTTTAGTTTGGTTTAGTTTGGTTTATATGCCATAAAACAACCTCAATATGTTATTTGATGCTGACAAGACTTTTAGGGTAGGTTCATATGAATAGAATATGTATTCTTTGTAAGAAATCAGTTTGTAGATCATTGGCATATTTTTGTAATCTTTTCTTTTTTTTTTTGTCGAGAGTCAAATGTATGGCTGGTAATATTTTTTTTTCAAAAATGTATTACTGGTATTTTTACTATAAAAATCTGTTTTTATACTTTCATAATGTTTAGATCCTAGTTTTGGGGGTTAACTATTTGCCCATACCTGGGACCCTAACACGTACTAGCACCTCGGGTCAGGGTGGAGCTGGGAATAACAGAAATTAAGAAGTGATTCCACGCTCATCAAAACCTCCCAGTCAGAGGCCTTGCTACCAGATGTAGTTTATCATCATACCCAGGATAGAGTAAACATAGGTTTTCTCAAGTCTGACTGTTATTGCTCTTTCCAGTATTGATTGGGGTTTCTTTCCTAACCTTTTGTTGAAAGTAGTGTGGAATGTCAACATCTTGATTATATCATTACTTTCTCTTCGACTTACATGTGCTATCCATTTTAGTTGTTTTGTTCAAGTACTTTTAATCATCTCAGTCATTTTCAAGAGCCAATGTAATATCTGTGTAGTATACAAGATTCATTAGTCTACATCCTGATATTCATTGGAAAGCTGAAAGTTTATGGTGATATCGTGTATTACAGTTATTTGGGGTGAGGCCACACCAAAATGGTTTCATTTTTATTTTTTATTGTGTGTGTGTGTGTGTGTGTGTGTGTATATATATATATATATATATATATATATATATATATATATATATATGTGTGTGTGTATATATATATATACCCCATTTAAGTTGAAAAATACTAGTATATTAATATTAGTTGAAATAGCCATTCTCATGAGGTAATTTGGGATTTCTCTATTTTGTAATTTATATGCTCTGTTACAATAAATACATTGAGCTCTTTTTATGGATCAGTTTTAATATTTTATATTATTAGGATTCATTTGGATTATATATCAATGGATAATTACCTGTACTATGTGTGTGTGTGTGTATGTGTAATATATATATATATATATTTGTGTATTTAGGTAGAAATCTTTCTTTCATGACATTTCATTGAATACGAAAGACAAGGTGCTTTGGTTTAGCTTTTTATACAAATTCTCATGGGATCTAATAATTTTTTTCTTTTCGGATGATAAATTATATAAAAACTGTCTGAATGTTCTTTTTTTCCGAGTGCTTTCAGCCATACATTTAGCCATTTTCAAGGTTGAAATATATTAACTGTTAACAAGAAATAGATTGTTGTATGTGTGTATTTATATAATGGTCAAGATATTGTGTCCATGTTAATAGTTGATATTAAGTGTTGGTTTATATATATATATATATATATATACACACACACACAAACATTTTCGTTCACATAAAGTAAGAACAAAATAACATGATTCAAAAGTAACATTCATTTATTCTAGGATTACACAAGAGAGACCATAAAACATTTACAAATGAGTAGTTTTTCATGTTTTACACTTATACTGTATATTACTTTCATGAATCAGGCTCCAAATATAGCTTCTTGTCATGTTTTCATTCTATGATCCTTGGTAGCAGCATTCAAAGTTCAGTATGTCCTGGTGAAAGCACTCACCTTGATCCTCTGAGTATGCTCTCCTTGAATTAATCAAGAGGTGCTTCAAGAAGATGGACATCCTGCAGCCTATATTCCCATAGTTCTTCAGAGCCTCAACAAGCTCTTCATAATTTTAAGCCTTGGAAACCCAAAACTACTGTAACAAAACTGTTCTACACTCCTTTCTCCATCCTCTTGAACTTCTTGGGGAATTCCTTGCATTCTTCTTTATCTGTGGTCCAACAAGGATGCCGACTGTTTGTCTAAGCTTAGAAGTCTTGTAGGTACTTGAAAGCTGCAGACTCCTTATGTAGATCTGTGACAAATTGTTTCATAAGACACAATTTTAAGTGTAGTGAAGAGACAGTATTTTCTGTGGGCCAACAGTGGATTCCATTTGATGTTCTTCCCCACACAGAACTCGGTCTGCTGTGGCCAGTCCTGCCTGTGGTAGTGCAGTTTCACTGCTGTTCCAAAGGCAAAGATATAGAAACTTAGTGTTATATTCCATGCTAATAGGAATATATACTTGAAAAACACAGTGGATAAACAAGTAAAGGTTTATTGTAAAAACCAATAAAATAAGAAATAAGGTAACAGTTATATACATGATCATTGCAAGTCAATCCAGTAGTGAGTGCTGCTATTGGAAGATAGGTAGTTCTTGCATAAGTCTGAGTCATATTCAACAAATCCCAGCTAGTATCTGTAGTCTGTTGACTTACAGATACTTGTAGGTAGTTACTACCTATAGTGTAGTTACTCATGGGGGTGACAGGTTATTCCATTGCATCACTTAGTAAAGGTACCATGGTGACCCATTAGGAAGACAATCATTTTGAAGTCTCTGATAACTTCCCAACAGTACTCTTCATATTTCAAGGCATCTAGCAAGATCTCTTTGAGCTGCACTGAAAAGAGATGTTCCTATTATGTAGCAGCATGGCCTTGAGGATCTTGGATAAGTTGTCAATGAAGGGGCACCACTTGCTAGTGTTACAGGTGATTTTAATTACCTCAAGCAGACCAGTCACTTTGTGAAGAAAGCGGTCCACATTGACAGGTGAAAAAGTTTTTTAAAAAAACTGGTGATGCCTTCTCTGACCTGCTACTTGCGCACTTTCATCTCACAAATTCCACTTCTTGAGTGTCGTTATCTCAAGTTTAGCATTGAACTTTGTGAAATCAAGATCTATGATCAGGTCAATGAGGTTTTTTTGTTAGGATAATATGGGTTTCTTTCTTGAGGTGCATCTCTGTAATCTGGATCAATGACTTCATCATTTTCTGAATTTCTGTTCTCTTTCAGAAGATCTGGATATATGATAGCAGGCACATTCTTGCCAGCTTGATTTTTGGAAGGGTTCAACATACACAATTGCTTAAGTGGTCTGTTGGTTCCCTCCAAATTTCATGACTCTATTTTCCCCTCTGTATTTTCCTGCAAAAGAGCAAAATAAAAATATGAGTATAAAAATACAAATATATGATCTGTCACATTCAATGAAGGAAATGAATAAATATGTCAATAAAATGGGTGTCAAAGACAAACCTTGGGAATGGGCGGCATGCTCACTTGACTCGAAAACTTGTGGAATATTCTAAAGAGAAAGATTTCATTTTGAAAATGGCATTTTACAAAGAAAGAAAAACTTTGGAAGACAATTTTGTTTTCTTTGTAGAATTTCTTTCAAAGGAAGAAAGACAACTCCCCACAAAATCAATGGATGAACAACTTTGAAATCTATTTTCAAAACATGGAGAATACATTTTACATTAATGTTTTATTAATTTCATTTTCATTAAAATAACACTGCTTTCAGCTTTTTGTTTAAAACATCTGTATTTGTAAATTTTGTGCATGTTCTGTTCTTAAAATTTTTATTTGCAACATAATGTTTCTTGAAGTTTCAATGAATTGGCTGAGAAAGTAAAACTTGGAAAATTCGGGAAAATTTCTGACTCTTAATTCAAATTATATAAAGTTAAGATAAATGTATGAGGAAGAAAGAAGCATCATTTCACTTGTAAGTGTATAAGCTTGAATTTGACTGGTGACAAAGGTAGCGAACTATCTGCAGCCAGTGTTTGAGGTTAATGAGTGAACATAGGAGATTGATTGATTGAACAATTGATTTATTTTTTATGGCTTATCAGCCATTTGCAGGTTATTTAAAGGCAGAAAATACTTTTAAATGGTAAGAATTTTTCGGGGAGCTAATAATGGTTTAGTTATAAAAGTCTTACTAATTAGTTGGGGGGGGAGAAGAGGGAGATTCATAATTTTCCCAAGGGTGTATATATATATATATATATATATAAAAGAAAGAGGTTGCAGTGGTTCCAACAAGAGAAAAGTATGTATATTAAAAAGAAAAGAAGAGAAAAGAAGAGAGGTGCCGCAAACATTTTTCATTGTAATGTGGTTTTTTTAGAAAAAAATATTATTCTTTATTTTCCATAATTTTACTACATGTGTTTCTGGTCTTCTGACTGTCTTCAGGTAAAAGTGGAGATTTCCACATATTATTATAAATAATTCATGTTTTTCAACCTTAAATATTCTCGATATGAGACATTCTCTGTTTTTGTGTTAGTAATCCAAATGTCTTTCTTGAATATATATATATATATAAATTTTCATGAAATGTATCTTAACATAAACAATGACAACATATAATGAAATGTGTTAAGTCAGGCAATTATTTAATATATTTTCCTTTTATATATTATTTTTATAGATATAATTTATTTAAGCAAATACATTAAATACATGCTATACATTTTTACATTAAGATAAGATTATATTGTATAAACAAAATATATAGGAAACCCAACTAGTGTTTCAACATTATGTGGCCATAAGCCAGAACACAGGTGAACTACAGAACTTGAAGTATTTATTTTCTAGGCTGAGAGATCTTTCAATTTTGAAAGATCAGATATTTTTCTTATTTACACTTTCCTTCAATCTAGTTTTATGCCATGCTAAGCATACTAATTAAATGTTTGAACGTGTTTGTCATGATTTTTTATATATATATATATATATATATGTATGTATGTATGTATGTATGTATATATATATATGTATATATATATATATAGAGAGAGAGAGAGAGAGGTATTAACCTAGGAACTCAAGTAATGTTCTTAAATAACCTTGTCAGATCTAGACTCTCATATAGATATTCCACATGGCATCCAAGAATGTTAAGAAATGTCTAAAATATAAGCAATTTACAACCATATTCTTCGATCAACAATTAAAAATGGTTTTGAGTGGATGAATCATCCTTTGTCTTTCATCAGATCTTACAGCCTGACACTACAGAATTACAAACAAAGAACTTTACCAAATAACATAAACCATATCACTTGAAGACAGCTGCAACAACTAAAATTAGATTGCGCATGTAACTGGAAGAAAAAATAATGAAAATGTTGACATTCCATACTAACTTAAACAAAAGGTTAGGAAGGAAACCCAATACTAGAAAGAAGCTATTTTCCTGGAAAACTGTTTTAAGATTTAGAGATTTAATAAATTCCAAATTCCAAGTGGCAGTAACTTTACCATATATATATATATATATATATATACACACACACAGTCCACCAGAAAAATCTATACACATTTCTGGAAAGGAAACATTTCTATAGATATTGTAATATTAAGTTTATTCAAACATCTCAAAATTAATACAAATTTACATTTGGATTCTACAATAACAAGAGATGCTCAAAATGGGGGCCTTTACCTTCTAAACAGTTAGTATGCCAAACTCCTGCTTAGGCTACATTTGTCAGAGTGTTCAGTGGGATTGATGCCCATGCATTTTCAATTTCTTGTCTAAGGAGCGCAAATGTAGTCAGTTTTCTGTTATCCTTTAGGGTTCCCCATTGGTAAAAGTCTGCAGGCATTAAATCAGAAGAACATGGGAAATTTAACTGCACCTCTTTGTTCTAGCTAGTGTCCTTGCAAATTCTCATTTCGATAAGTTTGCATGTCTTGGTAGTGTGGCAGTGCACTGTCTTGTTGAAAGAAAAATTCATCATTTCCATAAAGTTCATGTATTGAAGTGTTATCATAATTTGATAAAATTATGAAAGTTTTTACTTTCCTGAAGTCTGTGTACATTTTTGGGGTGGACTCTGTACTCGTTTAAATATGATCACGTTCACAACATCGCCCACGTGACGACAACGTGATCATATTTAAATGGAACGCTGATCTTATAAAAGATTTCAGTTATCTGTTTGGATTGGTCTTGCTTTTATGTCCATCATCTTTTTCATGTTGAATTGAATATGGTCTATGTTAATTATGTTTTATGAATATGTCCTGAAGATGGTCTATTAGACCGAAACGGCCGACGTTGACATTATATTTACATTAAAACAGCATAATTGCATATTAGGATTTTTGTTTGTTTTTTCCGTATATTTTTCTTCATATATATATATATATATATATACACACACACATTTCAAAATTTAGGAGACAACAAAGTAGCATGATTGGCTGATCTCTTAATTTTTGAAATTTAACCATTGATTAACCATATTTTCCATAAGTATTTGCAGTCAGAAGTTAGGTTTCTGCATATATTTAAATATATATAATTAGAGCTGATAATTATCTGAAAAATGAGTTGATATACAGAATGTCCCCCCCAAATTGACATCATTTTGTAGTCTAATAACATCGCCAATTCTCACTCATATGATCTCAAATTTTAATAAAACATGTAAAAATTAAGTTGATTGTGTATAATTATCTCGATGACAATCCACCAGGAAGATGGCTCGGGCTTGTCAGTGATAATGACAATGTGCTAATGAGATGACCACCATGTTCACCTACATTGACACCTTGTGATTTTTTCTTCAGGGGATATGTGAAAAGACAGGGCTATATCCCATTTCTTCCTACAAGCATAGCAAAACTTAAGCAGAGAATCAACGAGGTGCTGGAGAATGTTATGCAAGATATGCTACAGCATGTTTGGCAGGAGCTGGACTACCAACTTGACATGTATCATGTCACAGATGTGCACATATTCAATATTTGTGAAGCTTTGGTTATAAAATCTACATCCCTTTGAATATCTTGTTCAAATTTTGATAAATATTTTTTTTTATTGGTCAACATGAAGTGTATTTAATTTTATTTTGTCAGGGAGATGTAGTTACTCAGATATTCACATTTTAAATTATGTCAATTTTTTGGTGGGGTACCATGTATGTATATATATATATATATATATATATATATGAAGAAATATACTCTTAATGTGTGCTATATTTATGGGATAAAGTGCTCAATATCAGAGATAGAGCATGCGTAAAATAAAAAGTGAACATTGAAGTCAACACTTAGAGGCGACAGGCTGTTTCATGCTATATGCAATCATCAGGCCTGTCACCTCTAAGTGTTGACTTCAATGTTCACTTTTTATATTTTATATATATATATATATATAGATAGATAGATGGCAACTTCTGCCAACAAGAAAAGTTTTCAATAATGACATTTCCAGATCCCCAAAAATTTGAATCAAAGGTCCAAAGTTATGAACTGCTGTGTCCATACAAAAAAAAATTCTCTTAATTTTATATGACGCTGGATAAAAATATATATTTCAATTACCCCACCCACCACCAATACATTTACAATACCCTTTCTTTCCTCCTCCTCCTGCTTCTTCTTCACATCCTCCTCCTCCCTTCTTGTCATACTCAACATTGTGTGTTTATTTATTTTTTAAATAATGTTCATTAATAATTTTTTTTAAAAGTAAAGCATTGGGAAATCAATTGATACAAGCTGGTTAACTATACTGAAAATGTTGAAACAAAGGTAGCAGAATTGACTGATCTCCTAATTTGTTAATTTAATATATATATATATATATATATATATATATATATTAATAATATTGGTGGTCAATATATATATATATATATATATATATATATATATATATATTATAGATAACTAGACTCGTTTCAAAAACCCTTGAATTTTTGATTTGCTAATAATCAAATCAATCTCGAGGGAAAAAAAAGGTTTTAAAAAAAGAAAGAGCTACAAACATGAACTTCTGCCGACAAAAAATCGCACAGATACAGGTCTGAAGCCCAAAGAAAAAACCCCGATACGAGTAAACAACTAACTAACAAAAGCGCTCAATACAACTGTAGAGCAGACCTAGATACACCTAGTGAGCCAGACAAACCTAACTAGGTTTCACCTAAACGGATCGTCAGGGAAAGTAAGTCTAACAAAAGCGCTCAATACAACCGTAGAGCAGATCTAGATACACCTAGTGAGCCAGACAAACCTACCTAGGTTTCACCTAAACGGATCATCAGGGAAAGTTACTTTCCTGACGATCCATTTAGGTGAAACCTAGGTAGGTTTGTCTGGCTCACTAGGTATATATATATATATATATAAAAAAGTGAACAGGTTGTTTATACAAATGCAATCATCAGGCCTGATGATTGCATCTAGCATGAAACAGCCTGTTGCCTCTAAGTGTTGAATTCAATGTTCACTTTTATATTTACAAACACTCTATCACTGATATTGAGCACTTTTATCCCACATATATATATATAAATATAATATATATATATATAGTATATTTTTTCATATATACATATATATATATATATATATATATATATCCTAAGAGGATAGAATCCAGGTAGAACTCAATGTCCAGGACAGAGTAAGAATACAATATAAAAGGCTCAAACACTAATAATCCATGGTTATAATTTATTAAATTAGAATCATAATCAAAATCGTCAGACATACAAATATATATATAGGGTATACCAGGTAATTAGTAGGATTTAGTTAGACAAAAAGACCAGTACTTGACTGTATTGCAAGTTGAGTCAGCTATGACCACCTCTTTGAACCAGTTGGTGAGTGGTTTACATAACAGGCTGGGATGTTCCATTCTGCTACTTGGGCAAGCCTATTCTCTAGGTTCTTAATTGGCTGGTAACTTTGGTGTGGATACTGTGATCAATAAATATCCATCATTCCACCATGAATACTTGAGTACAGGGTCTGTATTCAGTTGGGAGAGCTTGCAATACAGCTTTCAAGTCAGCTAACCCGTGAGTACATCAGTTTTGTTTGTGGGATACATATTCAGTTACAGCCCAATTTAGTTTTCTTCTGGCTTCTGGATGTTAGTTGTAACTTTCTGCAGTGAAAATCTACATATGTAGACTACACTGCAGAAGTATTTTTTATTCTTTGACGTTTTATATTGTATTGTGTTTGTCAGCATTGTTTGTTGTACTCTGTTCTGTTTGTTAACTGCTTGTTTAAATAAGTCTGGGGAATAACCCTCCGCTATGGCAGGGGCTTCCCAGGAAAAAGGGCTATTGACCAAAAATCCAGTGACTTCATCAACGTCTGCTTGGACTGCAGAAAAGGTCGGAGTACTACAGCTGTCTGAGAGAAGAATACAGCAAGTATATCTCAGGAAATGAACTGATTGTGGTGCCATCAATGATGGATGTGGTCACCACAAGAATATCTCCCTGTTGATAACAGATCTAAAAACCAAATATTTATTGCCATCAACAGCGAGATGATGGAAGAGCCCTGAAGGCCTTAAACATTTCGGACAAAGTATTGACTCGCAGGTTGAATGCCATCATGTAAGACATCCTGCTGGCAACAGAAGACATGGCTAAGGCGTTGGCTGGCAATGTCCATACCACAAAATCCATCCATCTCCAAAATGAATACATGGGCACCAGGAAGACCAGGATTACCTTGCACGGGGTGCCCATGTGCATCGAAGACCAGCCTATTTTCTATATATGCACTGATAGATGAGGTTTCTGCAGTAAAAGGGAAATCTGGCCTCACCACCAGTGATATCAAACTGATGGTGACCCTAACCAGGAAAAATTGCGACGACATCCTGAATGTGCTCACATGTAGTGGGTGAAACATCTATGATATAATCCAGTCTCTCCCCAACAGTGGAGAGATCAGCTGCCAGGCACAGTTCATCCAGATATTTGAAAGGTGCACCCACACACTGTGGTATCATCTGCATATATATTTACTAAGGATTTGTGAATGTTCTTAGTCAGATTATTAATATAATGCAGAAAGAGATTAGCATTAAGGAGAGTAATAAAAAATGTGAATGGGATCTCTTCTGTACCAATGTGTAATACAAACAAGCCAATTGCTCCTAGTAGGATTATACAGTAACAATTTGTTCAGATTCCTGCAATTTGTAAAAATATTGCATTTAGGTTGTAATGTTCAGTCCTCTTCTGGATTTGGTTAGGATTTTCTTAATTTTGAATTGTCACAAGAAATCTTTTCCATACTGCTGATGTCTGTCCCAATATTATTTACACTCTATCAATCCACAATAATAATTGTATATTATAATTAACAGACGAAAACATCTGTCTGTATCTCTGACATGAAATATTATGATAACTGAGTCATGGCACGTGGAAATAGAACAATCTATCCCGATAGATGAAATAAAGGGTTTAAAATTTCAAGGCTGGAGTGTACAATGGTAACATTGTGAATATGGCAACAAAGATGAGGATAACAGTCCAAATAATATAAATAGAAGGAAACTTGTTGAATTTTTTTGTAGCTTTGAAATGGACTCTAGAAACAGTTTCATGCAATTTGTTCCAGATAAGTGGTCTGAGACTATTGAAAATTACCAGTGACTAGATTTTTTAACCCTAGAATTGAAAATGGCAAGAACTGATAAAGTGTAAAACCTACTTTAGTTCTCAGAATAATCATTTAGATTTTTTGATGATTTATTCAAATTCTTCATTTTCCAAATTCTCACAGTCATAGAATTATGTCATTTTCTTTTCCAAGAGTAAAAATTATTATTTGTTGCTTAAAGAACAGGAGAGAAAAAAAAAGTAAAAGAAAAAAATATTCCTTTCTGTTTTTGGTTAAAGTTTTGTAATGTGAAACCAAATAGAGTGACACAGATTTTCAAACAATTCCTGATTAAAAACGTTTTCTTTTTTGCATTCAAATCTTCAACCTGTTGTAACCTTTCAAGCCATGCCCTTTTTTCAAAGGCTTTGCATTTGATGATGACAATTGAATCCGCTTCCTTTTTTCTTCATTCTCTGTTTTGGCAATTACTATTGAAGCAAAATTCCATGATTTCACTTAGAGAACTTTTTGACATTATTCTTTCCATTCAAGTTTTTGAAATTTCTTTTCTTTTTGAACTCTCATTTATTTTTTAATTTTAAAAGTTTATTAAATGCTAATGTTGCCTGAGTAACATCTGATAAGAATAGAGTACTGAATTTTTCATATGTAATATAATTGTTTATTTATTTCTGGACTTTGTCAAATTAACACCAAATTGTGGAGTTTATGTGGTTCTGTAAACTTTCTATATATGTATATATATATATTCATGACTTTCTCTCTCTCTCTCTCTCTCTCTCTATATATATATATATATATATATATATATATATATATATATATATATATATATATTTATTCATGACTTTCTATATATATATATATTTATTCATGACTTTCTATATATATATATATATATTATATGACTTTCTATATATATATATATATATATATATATATATATATTCATATATATATATATATATATATATATATATATTCATGACTTTTCTATATATATATATATATATATATATATATATATATATATATTCATGACTTTCTATATATATATATATATATATATATATATATATATATTCATGACTTTCTATATTGTAAGAATGTGAGGGATTCTGCTTCTCCATTACCAAATTGGATATTTATTTAACTTCCTGTCATCTGTTTATCCTGAATGTCTATATCCTAGGTTCACTTCCTATTCCTATACACACATTAATATACTCTGAGGCCCAGTTCTACAGTTCTACACTTGAAAGCTATGATGTCATCATCGTTTGATGGACCTATCTTTTTTGATGTTCTAAAATGACACCAAGTAAACAACTTACTTTGGTAACTCTTAGAGTGAACCCAATATATATTGTGGTTACCACAGATTAACTCTTTGATCAAAGGTGTGAATGACACTAGCAAGGTTATCCAAAATTGTCTGGTTATTTTTTTAATCTTTTACTAATATAAATTAGTAGCATCTTTATTCAGTCATTAAAGTATTTTTCTCTAACTTTTTATAAAGTTAAAATATTTTAAAGCAAAAATGTATTAATTCATAAAAGAACAATTTCAGTTTTAATTTAATTTTTCAAAGTCTGGAACCTGATGCAGTAGCGTGCAGAAGGGTGGAAAGAGGGTGTGAGGACTGCAGGTATCTGTATTGGGAGATCATCAAATCAAAGAGTGAAATAAAAATTTAGTTTATATTTAATTTGAATAAAGTGTTTATTTCATGTTTCATCTGTTTTTACAATGTCTTCCTTTCTCACATCTCTCAGTTGTAGGTCTATAGCCTACACACACACTTGAGTCTTGGGAGCATAAAATCAAGGAGTTGGCCCCAGGCATCTCCAAACATCAGCAAACCTCTTTATGTCACTAACCTTCTGTAAGAACTTCCTAGACACTGAGTGTCACTTAGAACTCAACAACTGATAATATAATATTAACAATTCTGAAGAATATGCTATATGTGGAGGAACTTACCATCTGAAGACAATACTTTTTTACTACTTTATATTTGCTAGATATCGCTAAGAGCAGCTATGCCAAAGTTGTAATCAAAATATCTGGTTTCTATGAATTCTGGAAAACTCCCAACATAATTCTCAATAGAGACAATCCTTATAAATAGACCTGAATTATCTCATCCTCATCAGATAAGGCTAAGCTCTTTGCAATGAACTTTGCCTTTAGCTCTATGATAGATGACAAGGACCATCCCTTACTTGATTTTCCCCTCTCATAGACAACAAACTTTATGATTTCTCTATCTCGGTTTTGAATGTTTCAATCTCATCAAAAGCCTTGACATTGTGAAGGCTACCAGTCCGGATAAAATTTCAGTGATTGTTCTTATGAATTTTTTGTGATGTCCACGAACATTCATTGCCACTTTTGTAATGTCAACAAATATTCATTGTCACTTTCGTAATGCTTGTTGTAGTAGAGACTTTGTAATTGCAGATACAACTATAGTAACACCGTTTAACAATACTGGTGTCAGACCCCTTCAAATAACACTCACACTAATAGTACTTTCTCAATAATACTTGCTTGAATAGTAACCACCAAATAGTGATCACTACAGAGAAATAGTATAGTGAATAGTATAGAAAATAGTATAGAGAATAGTAATCCATATAGTAATAGAGGATAGTGTAGAAATAGTGATTGCTTAGACACAACACTAATTCCCATATATCCATTTCTTTTGCTATCACATGATCTACTTATTCAAAATGGGATCGCCTGTGTTTGCTCTTTGGTGATCTGTGTTCAAACTCCAGTGTCGGCAGCAACACTTTATTTCTATATAAAAGAATCGTAGACCAGAATTATCTCCAATCTTAGTAAAATTGTTTAACCACTGGCTGAAGAAGATATGGACAGCATCAGATTTATGTCATATTTTCAAGAATGCTCATCACCATTACTATATCACCCCATCAGCCTCCTTAATATCATCAACAAACTACTTCAGTCTATCATTAACAAGATGGTTGTTGATCACCTCAACAGAAACAACCTTCTGAATGACAAACAATATTGATTTCACTCCTCTCAGTTCATAGCTGATGTCCTAAATGACATTGCACTCAGAATCATGGAAGCATTTGTGTTCATCTCAAAGGGATCACATGCTCCATCTTCTTTATCCATTCAACCACTGGAAGACTGGATGCCGATCTGTCAGTCTTGGGAACTAATTTTAAGTCAAATTTGATGTCTACCATCATCCACTTTATATTAATGATGTTCCTAGAAACATTTGCAAAACATTAGTAAATATCTGATAGGAGCCACTTAAAAAATCTTGATGATTAGAGACTGGCAGCTAATCTCGTCCTAACAGCTCAATGAAAAAAATAACTGGCTTATAATATTCAGTACCTCTAAAATCAAGCTAGTTAGATGCCATCATCACTGAGCAGACCTTGAATTTTTGTTGGTCATGAGCAGCAGAACTCTCAATTAGGCTTTTTGTCTTGAACGTCCATTGGGGTTCAATTTTACTCCAGATCTCAAATGGAACTTACATATATGATACATTACTAAAGATGCTGGAAAATGATCAGTTCCTTATGTGCCATGCGTGATAAACGCTTAGGCAATCATGTATCTTTCGATACATGACTGGCAAGGCAGAGTTTCTTCCCACGGTAGGTTACCATTTCTTTTTGCAATAGACCAGTTGCCATCCTAGGCTATAGAACTCGGTCTGTCCTGCTATTTACCCATAGCTGGGGAGAGAAGAAGAGGATTCATACCTTTCCTAAGGATATTAGCATGTAAGTGAATGTAATGGATTCGACTGGAATTTGAACTTGGCTCTCTGATTCCTCATTCCAAACTGCTATCCATTACTCCACCATGCTTCCTCCTACTGAGAAAGACAACTGTTTAAATGATTTCTTTCTGAGAAAGAGAAAGTTTTTAAATTACGTTTATGTAATGACAACTGTTTAAACAGTAATTGATGTTTCTCTTAAATCCAATGGAACTAATTTTCCTAGCTTCAGAATTTTCTTCAAGGTTTGAAAATAACATTAAAATTTACTGATTGTACAAGCAATAAAAAACTGAAAAAAATTCAAAAGCACTTCTCAGATTTCCATAATATTATCCAAAAATGACAGGGGTAAATTTTGCAGCACACATCTGATTACTAGATCTTTAAGATGTAAAATACACTTATATTTTTGCATGATTTATTCATTACAAGCTGACTGTAAATTTAATTAATATTACCATATGAAGAACTCCTTATTACATATAAGACATAAGGTAGGCCGTTGATAAAAAAAAAAATTCTTCAGGACAGAATAAGAGTCTCTTGCATTACCATGATGTGAGTACTTTTAAGATTATCAGCAACACTTCTTTTTCAATTTTATATTTTTGTCCTTCCTAATTTTAATTATGGCTCAGGCTCATCTATCAAAGCTCAAAATCAATAGTTATAGTGCATGGTTGAGTGGTAGTGAGTAGTATTTCCTCAAATATCCTTGTAAAACATGCGTCTTTTAGACCGGCAAATACAGTAAGTAGAGATTCGTTTCAATTATTGATTCAGTTCATGATAGATGAACACTGTGCTGTCAGTGGTTGTTGCAGAATGGGTTTGTCCTTAAAATAGATGAGAGGAAACATTTCTGAGTGAAAGAAAGCAAAGAATTAAAAAAATATCTCTGACTGGTTACATATTAAAATATTTTTATTAAGTTTGATGCAAAAGTTTTCAGCACCATTGTTTGTACAATGTTTGAGAAATTTTGTAAGGAGTTGTGGATAATGTAACAGTTATCTGCATGGAAAGTGAAAATGGTGTGGTGAGTTCAATTTCAATTTGTTTTATTTTTGTTCACTTTGCACTAATGCACTTAGTTTGTTGGTTAGTTTAGCAGCATATCAGCCTCTATGGGTTAATTAATGCTGAAAACTACATATTTTGAATGCGTCATTACCTATTATATCAAGTTCCTAACATTATGTACATCGAACCTATTTTAGGACCGACTTAGTGAAATACAAGCCTCCACTGTGAAACTACTCTACAACACTTGACAACGAGGTATTTGGATTCATACGGAGGAAGAAAAACATTCGTACTCCATAACAAATCTGGCCACAAGGATTCGAACTTATACGGAGAAAAAAAAAAAATTCGTTCGCCATATACAACACTTGGCGACCAGGATTCAAACTCATACGGAAGAAGAAAAACTTTCGTTCGCCTACAACAAACATGGAACATTTCTACTTAACCATTTTATTAATGTCGATATGTATTAATTATCCAATGGGAGGCATTCCCCCTCACTGGGGAGCCATTTCCGCCAGGAAAGAGAACATGTCTACATTGCTTGACAGTTAAGACTTGACTCACTGAAAAACCTTTCTTTATCTATCATTACCATGCTAGCTTAGCTAATCAAAATCAGCTTCTTTATTATGTCTTACATCTGACCCCAAAGGTCAACTTCTGGAAGTTGGAGCTAAGACACACTTCCCCCTAAAAATAATAGTCTGCTAAACTATTATTTAAAAAATTACAGAAAATGTATTCTTGGTTATTTTACTATAAAAGAGTATCTTTTTTAACTTCATAGTTTTTTTTTTGTTTTTTTTTAACTAATTACCCATAGCTGGGACCCTAACATGTGCTACCACACTGAACAACAGCAATTAAGAGGTGGTTCCATGTTTCTCAAAACTACCAATCTCCCAATCAGAGGACTAATGTATTTGGAAAAGGCATGAATCTATATTCCTTCAGCTATTAGTTAGATAGCAGAGCAGACTGGGCTCTCATACCTTGAGGTGGCAACCAGTCTAGGAGAAGGAAAATTTTACCTTCAGAACCTGCCTGAAATAGGATGTGTTTTGTCATGCTATCTTATCCTAGATACACCATTACTGCTATTGTGCAGTATATATGGTGCACCTATGACCATAAAAGATTATGGGCTTGTGATGTAACTTTTACATGATGAGTTAAATAGCAATGCTGATTTGTCTGTCTTGCCTTTAGTTGGCAAATAATCTAGGAGAAGGAAAATTCTGAATTCAGACCTAGCCTGAAGAGTGATGGAATCTATTAGAATATCATACTCTAGATCAATGATTCCCAATGTGGGGCATGGTAATATTTTGGTGGGGCATGCTTAGGAAGTGCACCCTTTGGTTTACCAACAGAATAATGGAGTAATTCAAGAATGAGTTCTTAACAGTGATTTGCTTTCTAGTGATTCTGAATGAACGTGTTAATACATATGATTCATATACAGTATGGATACATAAAAATATTTTGTGTGTATGTACGCATATGTATAATTGGCATATATGTAAGAATTAAATTATTAAATTATTAATAATTATTACAGTGGGGAACCAGAATTTTAGAAATACCAAAGTGGGGTATGGCCCAAATTCAGTTGGGAACCACTGCTCTAGATATACCATTGCTGTTCTGGCTTCAGTACATGTGGTGCACCTATGACCCTAATGTGTTACATGACTTCTGATGTGCCAGGGGAAATAAAAGAAACATCTTTTGAAATTTATTTAGCTCTTTCTAACTGTTGGAATATTTAAAAAGCATCGTTTACAAGTCTTAAGAAAGATTCAGTAGCAAATCAAATAAACACTGTATTTTTGAAGGAACAAGTTTGTCCTTATGATAGAGGAGTACATATATGTTCAATGTTTCAGGAAAAAAAGAAAAGAAAACAATTTTAATATGGATTATTTCTCAGATTATCCCTCATACTGTTTGATTTTCCTAATTTTAATTTTTGCTTATGTAACTGGTGAGTTGAGTTCGAAATTCAAACTGAAGCCATTGCATTCAATTTTACACAAATATCTTCTCACCAGCTAGGGCTTGCCAGAAGAGCAGAAAGTGTTCTCTAGCTTTAGTTGGCAGCTGCTAAGGGAGAACAACAATTCTAAATTCAAACCTAGTTTTGCATGGGGCTAGCAGTTCCATCCTATAAAAACCTATTTGCAACAGAAATCACAGCAACAACACTTATCATGGCCCTATACTTCACAGATTAACATACCAGGTGTAAATATATATATATATATATATATATATATATATATATATATATATATATATTTACCCATTATTCATTTTATCATAGAACAAAATGTTTTAAGTTTTAGTTAATGAAATGTTACAGGTTGATTTATTGACAATATTTTATATATATTTACAATTCAAAATGGCCAACGTTTGTTTTCACCATAGCCTTTCTGCATCTTGGGTAAGACATTCAACTACATCCGCATCCTGGGTAAGATATTAAACTACGTCCAGCAGCAAGGCCTCTGATCAGGAGGTTTTGAAGAGCGTGAAGCCACCTCTTAATTGCTGGTGTTCCCAAGTCTACCCTGACCCAGGGTGGTAGCACCTATTAGGGTCCCAGCTATGGGCAAATAGTTAACTATTGCCAGCAATGCTTTTTTGAAAAAAATTATTAATACAATTTTGAAGGAAAAATATTGCCAGAAACAGATTTTTGACAAAACAAAATATTACCAGCAATAAAAATTTTTGTTGGCATTAAATGGCCCATTGAGGTTGATATGCCATAAAACAAAATAAACCAAACTAATCTAAACCAAAGAATACATACTCTATACGAATCTATCCTAAAAATGTTGTCAGCATTATATAACCCGTTGAGGTTGATATGACGTAAAACAAAATAAACCAAACCAAGCCAAACCATAGCCTTTCAATTCTCAACTGAAGTACATAACGTCTTCACTATCTCTTCATTTAAATTGTGCCATGATGTCATAAGAACTTCTTTCAGGTCTGACATACTTGAGTGAAACTTCACCCTCCAATATGGGTCATATCACAACTTTCATAGGATTAATGTCAGAGATGGATGGATGGATAAAGGCCAAATTGACTTGTTAAAAAATCTGCAGAAATTTATCTTGCACCAGTTCTGTTTCAAATTGGCCGCGTGTGCAGAAGCTACATCCTAAGTAAAAACATAGTAACTTACACATGTAGCTGACAATGAGAGTAATAGATCACCCCCACTTAACATTTTCTGCTAAACTCTTCTATTTCATGTTTACTCCTTCTTCAATCAACACCAAGTAACACCAGCCCAAACCATGACATCAGTTGATTTTTATCACTTGAAATGTTTTCTAAGATAGCATAAACACTATTGTTTTGGTAGTTGACAAGACTCCACTGTGAAAAACTTCTCATTTGACCAAACACAGACTTTGGCACAGTACATCTCCTCCAATATTTTTTTTTCTCTCTGCCAAACTGATTTTGCTTCGAGGTACTTGAGAGTAGATATTGTCTTTGAATCTTCTATGGTTTTAGCTTTACACCTTTTTTCACAATCCTCCTTAGGGACCTATCTGAAACATCCAGCTCTTTTGTCATCTTCCCTGTGCTGCTTTGTGAATTTCTCTGCACCCTCTTCTTGATGGCTTCAGTGACTCTCCTGGTACAAACTGAATGGTTTCTTCCCAGAATTGGATTTAAAATATTTCTACACATTAAAAACAGTTTTTCTGCTAACATTCAACTATTTTATCACCTCACAATTCTTCATACCAGCTATTTTCAACATATCAAATTGATCATATTTTGCCACCATATTTACTTAAACTGTAAACAATAAATCAAAATAATGTCAATTTGCCCATAGCTGGGACCCTAATAGGTGCTACCACCCTGGGTCAAGGTGGACCTGGGAACACCAGCAAAATTTGAAAATATTAAATAAATAGGTATGTTTAAATTCATGTTTCGATAATAAGTAAGCATTTATGTTGCACCTGATAAATACAGTTTAATTAATTTTTATTTTGGCTTTTTAACATGTGTTGTAACTTAGAAAGAGTTACTGAATGAGGAATAACCAAAACGCAGGTTGGAAATGAAATGGTAATCTTTATAACATCAACAAAATACAATACTCGTCAGCAGCATGACGTAGGTAAGCCACTGCTAGTAGTGGACTACTTAGAGAGAATATTACCCCCACCCTGCTTACAATAGTGTCCAATGTATTTATGAGGATTGGGACATACCCATTAGTGTTCATAGGTATGGTATATGACAACATAAAATAATTAAATAACATTAAATAACCCATAGAGGTTGATACGCTGTTAAACAAAAACAACCAACCACTAACAACCAACTGAACCAAACTATGATCTGGAATTGAATTGAAACCTGGCAACAGCATCATAAAAATTCAGGATGTGGATTAATAAATATTAAAGACTTGAAATACCTTGGTGTATGAATCATTTATAATAAATTTAGTATAGGAGAAAAGGAAACTGAACATAGAATAGGCTGCAATAGGGATAGTTTCAGCCAACAGAGCAAACTGCTACAAAGCAAAAAACATTAACCTAAAAATTCAACTCATGTTCTTAAATAGCCTTGACAAATGAAGACTTTAATATGGATATCATGCACAGTGCCAAACTTGTTCAAAATATTTAAACTGTCATCTGTATAAAACTGCATTCTCAGATCAATGGTTAAAAATTGTTTCAAGCAAATAAAACCTGTAAGTCCTAGTGATGATCAGACTTCTTTGAACCTTGTGGACTGACACTACAGAATCACAAAGTACTGAATAGCAGTATGGTCTGAAGCCCCTTCTGTTTGCCTCAGGGTTCTTGATAAGCTCCAGAGGTGGATATGCAATATAATTGGCCCTGCTCTGGCATCTCGTCTACAGTCACTCTCTCACAGATGTGCCGTCGCCTCTCTCTGTCTGTTTTACAAATACTTTCATGGTAATTGCTCCGAGGAGCTGCATTCACTGGTTCCCAGACTTCATGAGTTCAAGCGCCCTATGAGGCTGGCATCCCGCCCTCACCCTTTCACTGTCAAAACTACTAAATGTAGCCATCTCTTCTACTCCAATAGCTTCATGTCTCACACCTCTCGCCTGTGGAACTCCCTTCCCTATTCCAGTTTCCCTGAGAGCTATAATCTCCAGCTATTCAAATGTAATGTCAATCGACATCTTCAGTTGCCTTGATCTATCCACTATCCTTCTCCTCATCCTTTCCTCTATCACACTTATCTGATCTTGCTCCAAATCTTCTGTAACCCCTTGCATCCTAGTGGCTTCCCACCTTGCTTGGGGTGAAACACTTAAAAAAAAAAAAAAAAAGAAACCACATCACCTGAAGACTTTCAACAGCAGCAACAACTAAAATGGATATCACTTGTAACTTATATAAAGATATAATCAAGATGTTGATGTTCCACAGTTCTTCAAACAAAAGTTTAGGAAGGAAACTCCTATCATACTGAAAAGAAGAATAACAAACACTGGCCTTGAGAAACCTATTTTCCTGAAAAATTGTTTTCATAGAAAGATTTTATAAATGTCAACCAATAGAAAAATAATGTCAGATCATGCCTGAATTTTGTTAGTCAGGCTTTTGGCTTTTTGTTTTTTTTAATCACTGAATTTGGCTTTCTTTGGTTTAGTTTATTTGTCTTTGGTATGTTTTATTTTTTGTTTTTAGAACAGATATCTGAAGGAGGTTGGTGTGGATACTGCCAAAATGTTAAGAAAAAAATTATTGGTTAATGAATAGTAAATGTTTCCTTATAAGGAAATGGCTAATATTACCATTATTATTATTATCAGTAAAGAATTTTAACATATAATCTGTTTTCCAGCTCCCCAATTAAAATTATATCAATATTGACTTTAATTACTGAAATTCTATTCAAAAGACACAAAAAAAATCTCATCACCTAGTCAACCAATGCACTCTGGTTTGTCTTTTCAAATCTTATACAATTTCATCATCAAATCTTTAACTTTTCCAGATTTCCAGTCTTGGAACGGTTTTTTTTTTTTTTCCATGGATAGAATTCAGAAAAATTTATCGCAAAAATAGAAGAGCCTCCAATTCATGATCAGCATAGTTTATTCTCATTCTTGGAGAAAAAAAATGTCAGATCATGTCTGAATTTTGTTAGTCAGGTTTTTGGCTTTTTTTTTTCTTTGATATCATTGAACATGGCTTTTTTGGACTAGTTTCCTTGTCTTTGGTATTTGTTGTTTTTTTTTGTTTTTTTGTTTTTTTGGGGGGGGGTTGCAACAGTTACCCAAGGGAGGCTGGTGGGGATACAGCCAAAATGTTAAGAAAAAACAAACAATAATGATGAAAGGAAATTATGCAGGAATCAAAATCATATTCAATAAAATTACTAACAAATTTCCAGACTAAAAACTCTTATTTCTAAATTGTATAAAATTTAATACTTTTTTCTTCTTTTTATACCGTGTCCTTTCAGAACATTGATGATTATGATTCTCCATAATTTCCTGTCCTTTTTAGTTCTCAGTAAAGCTTATCTTTTTGCTATCTCTCTTAATCCCAAATATACACAGGCTTGTTAGAAAGATTATGTGATGCTCTCCTCTGTCCTTGACTTCAATATGTCCTGTGAGTATCAGATTTTTCTAAGCCCTTTTTCCTCATATTTCCTAGAAATTTCAACTCAATCTGAATTTAAATATAAGTGTCCTTTTTGTTTTCATTTTTCCTAAAACTTAATTTTTACTCACATGTACAGTACATTGATATTCTCAGCATCCTTCTGTAGGATCACTTTTCTGTTTCCTCATGTCTGGTCTTCATCTGTGATGAAATTGTTCAGCATTCACTGCCATATAGGCTGACTGATATTATAAACAGTTGAGTCCATCTTCCTTTGTTTCTAGCAAAATTTTCCTGTTTCTTAATACTTTGCTTAATGTTAGGAAGGCATTTTTCACTATCCCAATGCAGATTCAGATTTTGGTGTTGCATTTTTTGTTGTCTGTTAAGACAATTCTTAGAGATTTAAATTTTTGTACTGTTGATGCTTTTCAACAGAAATAATATTCTTGTCTGAATTTCTGAAATGAAGTATTGTCAATTATAATTGACAATCCCTAGACTTAAATAAGTCAAGATTGTAGTGATTGGGAAAACATCCTGCTCGAAGTTTGTAAAGTAGTAGTTCTTGGGAAGGTGTCTGAATGAAACTTACTTCTTACTATAGGAATACAAACAGGAACTGGTAGAATTCACCATGGTGTATATGATATGGTGGGTCTCAGTTGTAAAGGTCAAGGGTGGTGGAACTAAGGAATCTATCTCATCAGAAAATATGCAGTAGTACAGCAAAAGTATCAAGACATCTGAATATATTTTAAATATCTTCCCAAGAATAATTTTCTTACATTTTGTAAATTTAAATTGTTTTAATATTTGGAAACTGACAGTAAAAAGGAGAATAGTTTTATTTCTTTTTTTTTTTTTATTGTTATTCCAAATTAAAGGTTCAGAGACAAAAAGCAGGCAAAATATGGCTCAAAATGTTCAATGTGACTGAATTTTGTGTTGTAGCATCCCCAAATCAACTTGATCTCAATCATTGTTTGAAAAAGAGTATCAAGTTACATGTCTGTCACTATCAAGTAACATTTTTAACAACATTAATTCCTCACAAAAACAGGCAGAGAAAGGAACTATCCAGAAGGAATCATTTACAAATAAATGATTAAACAATGCCACTCTACTCCTACATCATCTAGAAAATGCCACCAGTAATGTTCGGCTCTATGTCTGAAAATGAATTCATAGGCATTATCCAGAAGGGACAAACACATCTCTTAAATGAAATATAAAAAAAGATTATTTACTGAAAGAAACATAGAAACAGAACGTCAGTTGAAATAACATTTATATGTTCTTTTCAGAATTACACAATAGCAATAAAATGCTCAATTTTCCTTGCAGTGAAGTTTGTTTTATGAAGTAATTAAGTGTTTGTAAGGCAGTGTGAAATGTGTGGAGAGACTAACTTTATGATGGTCATCCTAATGTGTTTGTGAATTCATAGACAAAGGCTTGGTAGGCAGCTACTAGTTATTCCCTTCTATTGTGTGCATGGATAAGGCCTTAGTCAGCAGTTGCTGGTTGTTGTTTATTCCATTGTGTGCATGTGTGTATGCATGTGTAGATCAAACTGGTCTCTGAAATTGTTTTGGGCCTTGAGAAGAAGTATGCTTCTATTTTTATATCTGTAATGGGATTCAAAATCTAATTTCACATAGAGCTGTGACCTTTTTGAAAACAAGGTTTTCATTAGTTAGAAAATAATTTCACAGTGGCTCGTGAAAATATTTTCCTTGAATTTGCAGAAGTGGTGAAAAGAGTTATCATTGTTATTTTCTAAATAGTCCAAAAATAACATGTGGTAGGTCTACCACTATGTTTGCAAGTACTTTGACAGTAATGATTATTTGTCAAACAAATCTTTTGATAGGATTTTATTGATTGAAAAATATATATAGGATTTAACTCATATAAGAATTTCACAGAAATAGCATAATAACATCCATTAAAAAGGTTATAATTTTAACTGTTACAAGTGTCAATCAAAAAGTAATGTCATTTTTTCTTTAATTACAATAAATTTAATTGAACGCAATGCATACAAAATTTAATTGGATGCAATGCATACAAAATTTAATAGGACGCAATGCATACAAAATTTAATATGATGCAATGCATACAAAATTTAATAGAATGCAATGCATACAAAATTTAATAGGATGCAATGCATACAAAAATGAACACAAAAATTTCAAGATTCAAAATCTACTTCTCAACAGTCTTCTTCAGTCTTTCTTAATCATGACTTTCCGTCTTTGAATACGAACAATGTCTATCTGCTTCATAAATGCTTCTTGCTTCTTTCACTTTGTCATTATTGAAGAACTACTGCCCTCTGAGTCCCTACTTCATGCACTTAAAACAGATGAAAGACTTTATGAATTTAAGTGTACTATTAGACTGGCAGAAAAGTTTTATCCCTTCCCACTACAGATGAGACAGGAAATATAAAAATAAATACACATTGATAATTATTATAAGGTTTTATGTTTTGTTCCTGATTAATGACAGTCTCTTTTTCTTCATTTCTAATGCACCTCTATAGTAAAACACAGCTACAAAATAAAAATTATAGATCTAATTTTCTTTATTATTAACAAAGCTTAATTCTCAATTTATGTCTTGTATTTTTTCTTGAATTGTTATGAATAATATACAAAATGAATACGGAAGTATAACAAAAATGTCAAAATTCATAAAATTCAGTGGTTAAATTGTCAAATTCTACTATTAAACTCTGTTATCAAGTTGTTTTTTTCATTCATTGCCTGATGAAAAATCTTCAGACATGATTAATATTCAATCCAGTGTTATCTTGTCAGACAAAATACCCATGTGTAGCATGTATTCTCTACCAAAAGTAAAAATCTGAGCCATGTCTCAAGATCATTAATAAAGAAATAATCTAACCAATGGTGGGTGTCCTGTGAACCTAATTAAATTTTTATAGTTGAAGTGTCTGGGTGAGCTGCTCTTGAAGGCCTGTGATTTGTGGTGTATTGGTGAGTTGTTAGAGACTGTTGGCGACAATTAGTTTTGACTGTCGGTGACATTGCACATATTTGCCAAATTACAGACATGTAAACATTCAAATAAATGAATATATAAATAAATAACTCAGAATAAAAACTGATTTTAAATTAGTTATGCCTGAAATGATGCCGTAAAAGTAAAAACTCAAGTGCTCATAATTTAATGTTACTCACATTTTATCTTACTAATGAAGATTTTGTTGAAATAAAATTCTTATTCTGATGGCAGCAATTTATTGCTGGAACATGTCAAAATAGAAATTATTCAAATTTTTTTTTATATATTTGCCACTTCAACAAACTCTTATTCAAACTTTACTCACACACGCACATACATACATACTGAACTCTCCCATCATTATCAGTGTATATAAGGGTCAAGCAGTTCATTTCTTAGAACCTGGAATTCAAACTTGGACCTCTGATTCCTCAATTCAAGCTACAATACATCCCTCCACCTTGCCTCCTACATACTTTTTTTTTTTTTTTTTTGGCTGGCTACTTGTATCCGAGGATGCTACCTGAGGTTTATACTGCAACTATGCTGAATGGACCTTAGTTACAGTTTCTGGGAGAGAGCATATTATCTAGCATGATCAAGAGTCTGAACAAGGCCAGCATCCTCAAACCCTCAGTCACGATGACTTGTGACTTTGTGCAAGCATAAACACCGACGGCTCTCAAAGAGTTCTGTCTACCCAGTTTCATTCACAAGGCTTGGATCAAACTGTGTGGTATGGTTTTCAGGCACTTTCCAAAGGGTACCACATGCTGAGATCACTTGCTCCAGACTGATAATATCAAGAAGTCATCTTCATGAAAAATTGACCATGGTGAAATTTGAACCTGGGTTTCATGGTCAAAAAGTGAATGTGTCCATAACATACATACATACATACATACATACATACACACACAAACACATTATATATATATATATATATATATATATATATGAAAGGTAAAATAAATTATGTGGGTGTATAATCCAAGTGGGTCCTAGTAATATAAAAATATTAAAATTGATTGACAAAAAAAGAACTCGATATATTTTATTTGTACAGAGCAATAAGAAGAACAATCAAAAAATCAAAAAAAACTTTTTTACCTCATGTGGGGAATAGGCTATTTCAGCACACAGTAGAAGTGATGGTCTGGAATATATATATATATATATATATATATATATATATATATATATATATAATGTGTGTGTGTGTGTGTGTCTGTGACTTCAGGCTAACACAAAGATTTAAGTTTTATCTACCCACATTCAATCACAAGGCTTAGGCCAACCCAAGGTTGTTTTTCCAACACTATCCAACAGTGCTGGATACTGGTACCATCTCTACAGGGTAATTTTTTTTCAGTTCATATCACCCCATGCAAGTTAGTAAAGTCACTGAGAGACAAAAGGTTACTGAGTGTGAAAAAAAAAGAAAAGAGAAACATTATTAAGGAGTGAGAACAATAGAAAAGTAATCAAAGAGACAGTAGATAACTATTGACATTGCATTTAAATTTTTGAAGATCAAAGATTACTGGGAAGCCAGAAGTGCAATAGAAGAAACTGTTAGCAGAGAAATTATGCTTGCGTCTAGCCATTATATATGCAACAATAACACTATGAAGTTTGGCTATTTTTTCAGTTTTAATTATATACTTTTTCATTTACACTATTTACATCATTCAAACTGTTGTCCTCATCATTATTGACATATTCACAATGTTTTGGTTGTTGTACACTCCAGTATTCTTCAATTGATATACATTAGAATTTCAAGTCAAATGCTTTATTTAGTCCACTGAGGTGGATTGTTCTAATTCCACATGCCATGCCTTTATAGATATCTCAGTTTCAGTTAATTCCCTTTAGTAACTCAACTCTCCAAGTTTTTGTTCCTTCTACCCACATGATATGCTTTCTCCTATATCTCAATTTTCATAAGGTAATATTCATATAAAATACAAATTTTAATGTAACCTAATTATGTAAAATAATGGATCACATGCAATATAGATGAGCAATTCAATTAGAATTCAACTATCCAGATACAAATTAGAGACCTGTCATAATAGATCATCATGCCTTAATTAAATCAACAATGTTTTGTGGTAATTTTTAACATCAACTTGAGATTTTTCTTGTTAAAAAGTTGAATAATTTTAATACATTCAACATTATAGACAAAAAATAGTGAATTTTATATAGTGTTTTTTCAAGACTTCGCAAAAGCAAAGTAAATTCCTGGATTTGAACATAAAAATAGACCCAGAATGATGTCAAAATCTGCAAAAAATTTTCAGCCTGTAATAGTTGTGTTTAATTTAATTTGTAACTTATATTAATGTAAGTACAAAAAAGCAAATGTTGGTGAGATAGCAAGGGTCGCAAAACACTGCCCAGGGTCCACAATCAGGCTTGCATCCATATTCGAGGGGTTTTGGGATAGTACACACTGACCCCATCATTGAGGCATTTATATATACAATATTCCAGTTTTTGTACCCTCCAACTTTCTTTCTTACTTGGTAACCTGCTTGAAATTTTAAACCAAGCCCTTTATTAGTTGATTCTTCTCATTCAACTTTGTATATTTAGAGGATATCTTATTTCAGTTAATATTCTTTGCTCTATTTTGGCTTTTGTTTCTGTTTCTTCAACTAAACTTTTCCATATCAGGGATTGAACTCAGTATCCAGGGAATATTTTTTAATCAATTCTTTAATCAACCATGTAATATGTCTCTCAGGTCAGATGAGTCAGTAACCAAGTGGCATATCTACATGTTGTAACATAGAGAAGGTTACAGAATAGAATAATCAAACAAAGGTTGCTAATGAATATTTAGGCACAAGAACAACACATATAAGAGTCACCAGCAGTGTGTAGAAGAAGTAGTCAACTAGTAGAAGTAAATTCCATAATGAATCTCCAACTGCAGACCAACATACAGCATTTACTACTATATTTATGTGAATGGGGACATACCCATTATTGTCTGCAGGTATACTACAACACTTATATATACCAGCTATAGATAGATATAGACAGATAAAAAAAAAGGCTTAGTTCATAATTCCATATAGGTTATCCAGATTGATATACACTTGATGAAGAATAGAGGTCATGACAATCAAAACATTTTGATTAACTCTTCATCCCAGAAATGTAGACAGAAATTAACTTTGATTATATTTGACAAATTTTATGATTAAGAAATTTTTATTATGTGTCATTCTGAGAACTCATTGTGACACTTAATTTTGTTGTTACCACATTGTTCTGGCTCATCTATTTTATAGTTTTCTTCAGATTTACAATCCTTAGAAAAGGTATTTTTTTCTGTAATTTTGAGAAGTGATTATCACTCCAAGAATTGTCTAGATTTCTGTTCCTCTTCTTCTTTTGGTTGAATGTGTTGTCACCTCACTGTTTCAGCTCATCCATTTTTCTTCTATTTGGTCACCTTTTTTCCTGTTAATGATAGACACAATCTGAAAAAGAGAAAAAAAAGAGAACTTTTCTTCTTTTATTCAGATTGTACACCTAAGGGAGGTTAAAGAATGGATCTACCTCAATGTAGTAATAGCAAAATAAATACAATCAACCCTCTCAATAACTCTTTCTTAGATTTCTTAATGATTACCTGTTTCATAGTTTTTAGGATGTTTTGAGCAGGATTTGGTAGTAGCTCAGTATATTTGAATCTTTATTATTGTAAACTAGGGAAGGTTACTGAATAGAATAATTAAACAAAGGTTGGTAATGTATATTTAGGCACAAGAACAACACCTATAAGATTCACCAGCAGTCTGTAGAAGAAGTAGTCAACTACTAGAAGTGAGTCAAGTGAATTCCATAATGAATCTTCAACTGCAGACCAACATACAGTATTCACTACTCTATTTATGTGAATAGGGACATATCCATTATCATCCATAGGTAAGCTACAATACTTACATATACCATCTATAGTTTTGATTTGGTAGTGGCTCAGTATATTTAAATAGGAAAGGTTACTGAATAGAAGAATCACACAAAGGTTGGTAATGAACAATAATACTTAGGACATGAACAACACATATAAGATTCACCAGCAGCACGTAGAAGTAGTAGTCAACTGCTAAAAGTGAGTCAAGTGAATTCCATAATGAATCTCCAACTGCAGACCAACATACAGTATTTACTACTGTATTTATGTGAATGAGGATATACCCATTATTGTCCATAGGTATGCTACAACACTATATGAGTAGTATTTGCATACTGTTAACCAGAAACTATCAGGGAATGATTTTGGGACTTGTGGATATCACTGTACATTTGAAACTCAAGGAGTGATTTTGATTGATTCATTTTTCATGGTTTATCAATCTTTTGCAGGTTATTTAAAGCCAGCATATTTTTTTAGATTGTAAGAATTTTTTTTTGAGCATTGGTTTGGTGATTCAAATCTTACTAATTAACCTATAGCTGATGGGGAGAGGTGGATTCATGCTTTGCACAAGGGTATTTGCACATAAGTGAATATAACGAAAATTAAAACTCACTTCTCTTACTAACAATTCCAAGCCATTATCCATTATACCAACCTGCACATCCAAGCTTACAGGACCTGGCATTCCGAACGGTCTCAAGGAGTGATCACAAGTTGAGGACAGTGATCAAGTGAAGATGACTGCAAGATCACAGGGATGCAATAACCAGATCTAATGTGGAGGTGGGAAAATGTACATGTGATTCCAAAATAACGTTCAACATCATTCTGGAACACAACAGTCACACGAGGAATGCCAGAAGATGCACACTCAAAACATTGCGAAAAGGACCAAATTGTAAATGGTGCAGCCATTTGTATCTGTTGTGGTAGGATCCACCTAATTTGCATAGTGGAGTACTGACCATATAAATATGGTTGGTACTGGGAAGAGAAGGAGAGGAATCAAGAGATTCAATCCAGATACTCTGCCCGACTGTGACTAAGTCAACACATTCTCCAGGAACGGTCTTCCCAGGAATATACAAAAGACTATATGTAAATATTGTGTACACTTTCTTGTTTCAATACATTTTGTTCTAAGTACATTTTGTGTTGCATTATTATTCCATGCATTAGTCAAGTTTCAACAGTATCCAAGAATGCCAGTCTATTAGAGTGGCTAGCTAATTCCCATTGCAGACACCAACTCAGGCATATCTGTGTTTGTTCAACACCTACAGAGCCCATGTGTGGTTTATACTGCAACTATGCTGAATGGACCTTAGTTACAGTTTCTGGGAGAGAGCACATTATCTAGCATAATCAACAGTCTGAACAAGGTCAGCACACTTAAACCCTCAGTCACGATAACTTGTGATCATGCTACTACTGATATTTGAAACCAGACCTGGACTCTTATCAAGTAGAATATAAGAATAGTAAGATAAACTGATTTAGTAAGAAAGATATATAAAAAGAGAGAGAAATAGGCAGCTTGGTTACCAAGCTTATCCAAAAGACCATTAGTACTGTAGCATGTACACTAGAGTAATTGATAGTAGCTTGAGGAATCAGAGAGTTGAGTTCAAATGTCACTTGAGATCATTACATCCACTTACATGCTAAAACCTGTGGGTAAGGTATATGAAAGCTTATGAATTCATCTCTTCTCCTGCAAGCTATGGGTTATAGACTTGCTCATATAGCCTTGGGTGACAAACATCAAAGATTCCCAAACAGTTCCATCGACTGAGTTTCACTCAGAAAGCTTGGGTCAACTCATGCAAGGGCTTTTAGGCACTTTCCAAAGGTGCCACACTATGGGATCGTTTCTTCCAGACTGATAACATCAAGAAGTCACCTTCCTGACAAATTGACCATAGTGAGATTTGAACCCGGGTCTCATGGTCAGAAAATGAATTTTTAACCACTCAGCCACCAAATTAATTCAAAGTAAATAGATATACTATTTTTTATCAGCTTCTCTTTGTGTATGTGTTTTTACAAGGGAGGGTACTGAAAAGTCTTGATTTGGCTTGTTTCCTTAAATTTGTTCAAAGGATTAAGTATAGAAATTCCTTAATCCCTTCTTGATCAAGCTGAGAACTTTTCACCATTCTTTCATATATATATATATATATATATATATATATGGGTGTGTGTAAGTTAGCTTGATTCATTTTGTATGGCTTATCAATACTTTGGAGGTTATTTAAAGTTAAAAAATATTTTTAGATAGTAAGATCTTTTTTTGAGATAATAATGGTCATAATAAGTTTTCCTAATTTACATTAATGTTGTTTTATTAACTTCATTGTCATTAAAATAAGTTTTCAATTTTTTGTTTAAAATTGTAAATTTTATGGATGTTCAGCTCTTACAAATTTTATTTGCAACGTAATGTTTCTTGGAGTTTTAATGAACTAACTGGTAAAGTGAGACTTGGAAAATTCAGGAAAATATATGACTCGTGCATGAAAAGGTTCTTTTTGTTATGTACGTCAGCAGTCAACAGAATGTCATGGAGGTTTTCTCATATCATAGCAGCAGAAATTAGCCTTGTGTTCACAGAGATAAAAGCATGCTTGACAGGAAATAAAACATACACAAATAACATAAAATGCATGGTAAATTGTATGTTAAAAATTCATCCAATTTATTTATATTTTTGTGTGTATTGGTGTGTTTATTTTTTAGGTTACAACTGTTTTATGGTAGATGTGATAAGAGGAGAAATTTACTCTATAGTATTACCAGCCATATCACAGAAGTTACACACGTGTTGCCCGTACCAAGGTTCATGGGAAGAGATTGAATTTAACGTCTTTTGGCGGGATGTCCATATTCCAGTTTTTGTTGCATGTTGGGAGTATTTTTATTATTTTTTATTTTTATTTAATTTATTTTTTTTATACAACATTTTTATGTTATTATTTTATTTTATTTTATTTATTCATTATTATTATTATTTTATATTTTATTCATATTTATTTATAATAATAATAATAATAATAATAATAATAATAATAATAATAATGTCCCTACAGACTCTTAATTCAAATTATATAAAATGAAGCTAAATGTATGAGGAAGAAAGAAGCATCATTTCACTTGTAAGTGTATAAGCTTGAATTTGACTGGTGACAAAGGTAGCAAACACTCTGCAGTCACTGTTTGATGTTAATGAGTGAACATAGGAGATTGATTGATTGAACAATTGATTTATTTTCTATGGCATATCAGCCATTTACAGGTTATTTTAAATAACCTGTAAATGGCTGATATGCCAGAAAATATTTTTAGGTTGTAAGAATATTTGGGGGAGCTAATAATGGTTTAGTTATAAAAGTCTTACTAATTAGTTAGGGGGAAGAAGAGGTGGATTCATAAATTTCCCAAGGATATATATAAGGAATATAACAAACCAAATAAGAAACTGGAACTCCGCTCTCCAATTAACAATGTCAAGACTATACCACCTGGTATTCCCAAGCAGTCACCCATCAAGGTATTGACCAGGCTCAATGTTACTTAACTTCTATGATCATACAGGAACCAGTGTTTCAACATGATGTGGCCATAAACCAGAACAAAGGCAAGCTACAGAACTTGAAGTATTTATTTTCTCAGCAGACAGACCTTTCAATTTTGAAAGATCAGATATTTTTCTTACCCACACTTTCCTCCAGTCTGGCTTTGTGCCAGGCTAAGCATACTAGTTAAGTGTTTGTGATGTTTTTATATATATATATATATATATATAGAGAGAGAGAGAGAGAGAGAGAGATTAACCTAGGAACTCAAGTAATGTTCTTAAATAACCTTATCAAATCTAGACTCTCATATGGATATTCCACATGATAATCCAAGAATGTTCAGAAATGTCTAAAATATAAGCAGTTTACAACCATATTCTTTGATCAACAATTAAAAATGGTTTTGAGTGGATGAATCATCCTTTGTCTTTCATCAGATCTTACAGCCTGATGCTACAGAATCACAAAGAACTTTACCAAATAACATAAACCATATCACTTGAAGACTTCTAACAGCTGCAACAACTAAAATGGATAGCACATGTTACTAGAAGAAAAAATAATGAAGATGTTGACATTCCATACTACCTTAAAACTTATAGTAAATGATATTCCCAAGTGTTCACCTGGTACTGACCAGGCTTGACTTTGGTGATTGTACAGGAATCCTGTTTCAACATAATGTGGGTTTAAACCTTATATATATGAGTTTTTGTATATATATATATATATATATATATATATATATATATATATATGCACAATAATTTTGATTAAAAAGAACCAAGATGATTTATCTGTTTAATTTTTTTTGTAATTTTCAGATAAGGTGCTGAGTATTGTCTTCAAAGTTATGGATAAACTGTACAAAGTTCATATTTTATTATTTTCATTCAAGTACATTTGACTTTCACAGTCATTATCAAGAATCAATGTGGTGTCTGTATAGAAGTTAAAATTCCTTTTTCTACATTCTGGTATTCTTTAGAAAGCTAGACATTTGGAATAGTCTAGTATGACATCATGTGTAACAGCTATTGGGAATGAGGCCACACAAAAAGAATGCGATATATTTATTAATTTAATTTACATTTTTATTTTAGTCTTATTTTTTATTATTATAATACCAATAAAATATGTGCGCTCATTCATTCACCACAGGTGAAGATATCTTGAAGTGCATAATATAATTAATGCGCATACATATTTTATCAGTATTATAATAATAAAGTAATAAAAATTTAAATTAAATTAAAATTGCATTCTTTTTGTGGAGTCTTGTTCCCAATAGCCATTACACATGACATCACACTAGACCATTTCTAACATCCAATTTTCCAAAGAATATGAACTAGCTGAATGAAGGAAAGATAGATTCCTGTTATTTCCAAAGAAATTAGTACAAAAGAGAACTCAACAGACTAACCCTGTATTTGAACTCTGTTCTGTAGTTCCACTTTCCACCATTACACTATCTAGATTTGTTGTAACTCAAGCCAAGAGAATCCAGCCTATCCTACTATTTAACACTTAGAAAAGAAAAAATATAATAATTCTTTTCCCAAGGAAACTTGTGTAAAAGATAACTCAAATGACTAGCCCTGTATTTGAACTCTTTTCTCCAGTTCCACTTTCCATCCTGATAATCATTACATTATCTAGATTTGTTTTCACTCAAGCCCAGAGAATTCAGCCTCTCCTACTATTTAACACTTAGCTGAGGGAAGAAGAAATGGATTAATGCTTTTCCCAAGGAAACTTGTGTAAAAGAGAATTCAACTGACTAGCCCTGTACTTGAACTCTGTTCCACTTGCCACAATTATTACCATTACACTACCCACAGTCAAAAAACAACCAAAAAGAAAACATCTCAGCAGGTAATGCTTAATTAAGCAGCTGTAGTCTGATATGTATTGTATTTGTATGTTATCTGCTAAGTAAGACACCTGAAGATAGAGTCTGTATGTTATATAGTCAGTTTTATTTGAAAACAAGTGTCAGCATCTCATTTGTGAATTATGGGATGAACAGAACATTAACTGACAATTCATTATTGTATTTATTTAACAAAAGATTTTGCTTCTGAATTTTACATTATTGTTTAGTCTTGAAAGTAAATAATAGGACAAAGTTGCAACTCCCCCATCCAATCACCACCTCTCAAAAAAAAATAAAATAAAATTAAACATAAAATAAAATAAATAAAAATAAAATAAATAAAAACAAAAATAAATGGAGCAGTCATTTTTGTCTCACATTGTTAAATTGATAGAGAAGAAACTTGGCACTAGTTTGTTTCAGTCTTTTTTATTTTTAAATTGTTAATGAAATTTACACTGGATTAAATGGGGGACGTAAAAGGGAAAGAAATAAGTGTAAAGAAAGACAAAAAGAATAGATGAGAAAAAAGAGAGAGAAAAAAGACAAAGAGAAAGATTTTTTTAGGGAAGATGAAAGAGTAATAGAAACATGGAAAGAGAAATCAATAGATTTTGAGATAGAGTAATTACAATGAAAGAAAAATGAGAAAAAAAGAAGTAGTGTTAACTATTGTTTATTGTAACTGGAATAACCAGTTATCTCCCCCTTCCCAACTTAATGGACTGTTCCTATCAGCACTGGCAGCAGCAGGAGCATAGACTTGCATCCCCTTCTGCACGGGGTGGATTAGGTCATTAGATAATATTTAAACTGCTGCAATTTCTCTCTTGGCACTTTAACTTCATTTACCAAAAGGAACTACTGATTTTGAAACCCGACCTGGACACTTATCAAGTAGAATATAAGAATAGAAAGATAAACTGATTTGGTAAGAAGGATATATAAAAAGAGAGAGAAATAGGCAGCTTGGTTACCAAGCTTATCCAAAAGACCATTAGTACAGTAGAGTACACACTGGAGTAATTGATAGCAGCTTGAGGGCCATGTTCAAATGTCACTTGAGATCATTACATCCACTTACATGCTAAAACCTGTGGGTAAGGTATATGAAATCATATGAATTCATCTTTTCTCCCCCAAGCTATGGGTAAATATTAGTATAAACTGGCTCATATAGCCTTGGGTGGCAACCACTTTAAGAGAAGGACAAATCTGAATTCAAAACATGAGGGTCTAGTGTACAGATTGAGGGTGACACATCATATTCTGTAGTCTTCATCTGTCAGTCATGAGCTTGGAGAGTAAATTGTTAACACCAAGCTATCTGGAGTTATGGATAGCAGCTCAAATTGAATAATTAGAGAGCCAAGTTCAAATTCTAGTCAAGATCATTATATCCACTTATGTTCATGGAAAAGGTATGAATTCATGTCTTCTCTTCCTAGCTATCGGTAAATAGTAGTATAGGCTGGTTCATATAGTCAACCAGTCTAGGAGAAGGACAACTCTGAATTCAAAACCTGAGTCATAATTGGTGTAGTTGGTCACCTCTAAACTATCTGGAGTTATGGATAGCAGCTCAAATTGAATAATTAGAGAGCCAAGTTCAAATTCTAGTCAAGATCATTATATCCACTTATGTTCATGGAAAAGGTATGAATTCATGTCTTCTCTTCCTAGCTATCGGTAAATAGTAGTATAGGCTGGTTCATATAGTCAACCAGTCTAGGAGAAGGACAACTCTGAATTCAAAACCTGAGTCATAAGCTTGGTGTGTAGTTGGTCACCTCTAAACTATCTGGAGTTATGGATAGCAGCTCAAATTGAATAATTAGAGAGCCAAGTTCAAATTCTAGTCAAGATCATTATATCCACTTATGTTCATGGAAAAGGTATGAATTCATGTCTTCTCTTCCTAGCTATCGGTAAATAGTAGTATAGGCTGGTTCATATAGTCAACCAGTCTAGGAGAAGGACAACTCTGAATTCAAAACCTGATTCATAAACATGTGTAACCTCTAAACTATCTGGAGTTATGGATAGCAGCTCAAATTGAATAATTAGAGAGCCAAGTTCAAATTCTAGTCAAGATCATTATATCCACTTATGTTCAAAAAGGTATGAATTCATGTCTTCTCTTCCTAGCTATCGGTAAATAGTAGTATAGGCTGGTTCATATAGTCAACCAGTCTAGGAGAAGGACAACTCTGAATTCAAAACCTGAGTCATAAGCTTGGTGTGTAAAAACTATCTGGAGTTATGGATAGCAGCTCAAATTGAATAATTAGAGAGCCAAGTTCAAATTCTAGTCAAGATCATTATATCCACTTATGTTCATGGAAAAGGTATGAATTCATGTCTTCTCTTCCTAGCTATCGGTAAATAGTAGTATAGGCTGGTTCATATAGTCAACCAGTCTAGGAGAAGGACAACTCTGAATTTTGAGTCATAAGCTTGTGTAGTTGGTCACCTCTAAACTATCTGGAGTTATGGATAGCAGCTCAAATTGAATAATTAGAGAGCCAAGTTCAAATTCTAGTCAAGATCATTATATCCACTTATGTTCATGGAAAAGGTATGAATTCATGTCTTCTCTTCCTAGCTATCGGTAAATAGTAGTATAGGCTGGTTCATATAGTCAACCAGTCTAGGAGAAGGACAACTCTGAATTCAAAACCTGAGTCATAAGCTTGGTGTGTACTGGAGTTATGGATAGCAAAAATAATTACATTATAGTGGCAAGTTTTCCATATTCTAAAACATCAAATTCCGAGTTCTTCTATGACAGTAAATTTCAATTTTCTGTTTTTGCTTCAAAATTGTAAAAACATGTGAAAAACAGAGACTTGTGTGTAAACAGTAAAATTTACAAATATATAGCCTACTTATGTAGGCATCTTTTTTGTGTGTGTGTGTTTCCACAATTTTTGATGATCCACAAGCATGTCCCTCTGAGGCCAATCTATGGTGTGTTGACCAAAACTGCAAAATAATTTATCAACATCATGATAAAAATCACTAGAACTATGTGATTGACTAATTACTGGTCTTAGTGACTGTGTTCATGTTTCTTGTTTCAGGTATTGTACCGTTCTAGCCTACCTTAGGCATTTGATAGATGTTGTTGAATCTTGTCTACTTTCCCTTTGAGAGACTTCCAACTTCCCCTGAACCATCTGAGTTGAAGTCACTCAATAATACATCCATCAAAAGAGTTGAGGATTTCAGATATCTTGGATCCCACATAATAGATTCCCAAAAAGACTTCAATATCCACAGAGCTCTTGCATGAGATGCATGTAACAATCTTCATAAGATTTGGCACTCAAATCTTTCATCTTAAAAGATTGAACCTTGATTGAACCAATACTAATGTATGGATCAGAAACTTAGATATTATCTGTTCATCTTGAAAGACAGCTAGATAGAACATATACAAATTTACTTAGAAAAATCCAGAACATTAGTTAGAGATCCCATGCAATGCTCAACACAAGTTATGAAGAACTGAGACCAATCACTCTTAAGCTCAAATAAAAATGATTACAGTTTGCCGGTCACTACCACCAAGTCCTTCTAGAATTGTTTTCTCATGAAAATTCACTTTCCTAGACACCATAGCTTGGTACTCATGGTTGGACATTGTGGATCTGGAGGGAGCAATACAGGCCTGAACAATGTGGAAAGAGATTGTCGATGGAGGTCTGACCAGCTATAGGGAGGTCAAAGGATGGTGGTAAAAAGACTTTCCACTCCTTTATGAAGAACAAAGTTTTAACAAATTTTGCTATCACTGAAAGTATAAAAAAAAAACAACACAATAACAAATTCAAATAGTTATTTTTTATTCATTTTTATCTAAAAATTAATCAATAATATTTTCTTGATTATCTCCTTAACCTATAAATGCCTACTGGAAAATCCAATATTAATGTATATTTCCACATATTAGGTGATCTTTAGATAAGATGGGGTAAAAAAAAATATAGCAAATTTTCATAAATTTATCCTATACCTGTAGTATATGTTGACTACTTATTGATTATATAAAGATGATGTTATTGGAAATGTTATTTACTGTATCCTTAGAAATTCAAAATAAACGAAATAACAAAAGCAATTCTATATCATGTTTTTCCTGCATATGTCCCCTAAAAGGGAAACCATTGTTTTGTTAACATTTCATCACACAATCTCTATCAAATACTGATTATTATTCTTCCATTTCTTTTCATGTAACTATACAGTTACAAACAGTATCTGTCTATATTTCTGAGATGAGGTATTATGTACGCAATTTACATTATTCGGACTATTGTCCTCATCTTTGTCGCCATATTTATTACAATGTTTCGGCCCTTCAGTATCTGTCTATATTTCTGAGATGAGTTATTATGTACACAATTTACATTATTCGGACTATTGTCCTCATCTTTGTCACCATATTTATTACAATGTTTTGGCCATTGTATGCTCCGGCCTTCTTCAGGTGATTGGAATGTTGAACTAAACCCTTTATTTCGCTCACTGTGGTAGACTGTTCTAGTTCCATGTGCCATGTGCCTCAAGGACACATGGCACAGTGGATAAAGGCATTAGTTAGATCCAGTGACATGATCCAAAGAGTGTGAGTTTAATACCCACTTAAGGCAGTGGAGAAGTTGGAGAGGGACATTAACAGGAGATAACTGATAACTGACATTCATTAAACATGGCACGTGGAACTAGAACAGTCTACCCCATGAGTGAAATAAAGGGTTTAGTTTGATATTCCAACCACCTGAAGAAGACTGAAGCATACAACATTGTAATAAATATGGTGACAAAGATGAGGTCAATAGTCTGAATAATGTAAATAGTTACAAACAGACTGGTGTACTAATGGCCATTTACTTATATTTCATAGACAATCACAAAATACCACTAATAACAGTATCATAACGTAAGATAATAGTACATTCCATTGCTGTGACTCTAATCATAATTCGAAGTTTACAGTTTCTCAGCTGAGCTTACATGGATGTAAGTTGATTTCATTAATAATGAATTATTCTTTGAATAGGCAATTTATTATGAAGTTATGCAAGTAATATATAAGGTAGAAATAGTTTTATTACTTTTGTTATCATTTTATTTGATAATGTGAATATTTCTTTTTATCACACCAAGGCCAAGGTTAGCCTACCGACAAACATCCTTGAGAATTTAAGGTTTCTTTTTCATAATTGTAGTATAAGATGACCCCCCCCAATTTTAAGGGTGACTTTTGGGATTTAAAGGTCATCTTATGTGGAAATATACAGTAATTATAAAAAAATTTAAAAAAACTTATTAATTTTATAAATTTAAAAAAATCTGGTAATAATTATAAAAAATTAAAATGAATTTTCATCGTTTATTAGAAATTTCTAAAAAAAAATCTGACATTATCTATAAAAATTCAATTAAAAATCCAGTATTAATTAATTGTCACCATTTTATATTTTTAATTTTGCACATGTGCGTTCTTTGTTTTTTTCTTTTTATTTTATCAACTTCACAGTTGAGCAGTCTGTGAGAAAAAGAGCATGAGGACACAATTCACTCTGCCAGAAATGGCATGCTGTACTGCTTGGTATTTATACCAGAAGTGCCAATATAAATATTTCAGCATGTTTGTGTGTCAATCTGAAGACAGTGCTGAGGATTCATAAAATTCAATAAGTCTAATGGTGATTAAAAAGGTATGAGAGCTCAGAAAACTTACTCTGATTGTCCTGATAACATAGAGGGCTATATCAAATGCCTTGAGGATGTAGTTCTGCCCTGGGTCTAGAGGGTGGTGGCTGGAAGACCCTGTCTGGTAACAGGACTCTGCACCATGTCACAGAAGCAGGAGAACACAGTCACAGCTGTCAGACAATTTCTGCAACTACATCACCCCTTGCATCTAGTCATCTAACTCACCAGACTGCAATCTCTTTGATTATTGTGAGGCAGAGTTTTTTTTTTAAGCATTGTGCCCCAAGCAAGGCGTGAAGCCACTAGGATGCAGGGGGTTGCGGAAGATCTGGAGAGAGAGCAGATAAGAGTGATAGGAGAAAGGAAGAGGAGAAGGATAGTGGGTAGATCAAGGTAATTGGAGATGTCGATTGACATTACATTTGAATAGTTGGAGATTATAGCTTTCAGGGAAACAGTAATTGGGGAGGGTGTTCCACTGGCGAGAGGTGCGAGGTATGAAGCTATTGGAGTAGAAGAGACGGCTATATTTGAAGGTTTCTACAGTGTAAGGGTGAGAGCGGGATGCCAGCCTCGTAGGGCGCTTGAATTCATGGAGTCTGGGAACCAGAGAGAGCAGCTCATCAGAGCAGTTACCATAGAAAAGACAGAGAGAGGCAATGGCGCGTCTGTGAGAGAGTGACTGCAAACAAGACGCTAGATCAGGGCCAATTAGATTACATATCCATCTCTGGATCTTGTCAAGAACTCCAAAGTAAGCAGAAGGTGCTCCAGCCCATATATGGCAGCAATACTCCATGCAAGGGCGAATGGTTGTTTTGTATATTTGAAGTATCGATTCAGGGAAGAAAAATTTCCTGGCATGGCACAGAGAGCCAACTTTCCTTGCGGTGGAAGAAGCAATTGACTCAATGTATTTGTTCCATCTCAGGTCAGCAGTCAGCGTGACACTGAGCAGACGCAGGGAGTTGCTCTCAGGAAGTTGACTATCAGACATTTTAATGGGGGGCAGGGAGGGATCTCTATGGTGGTTAATGGAGAGTAATTTAGTTTTTGTGGCATTAAAGTTGACCAGCCAATTCTTGCCCCAGTTAACAACCGATTGGAGGTCCATTTCAAGATGCACGGCAAGGTTAGTTTTGTCGCCGACACTAGATTTGTTTTTGAGGCAGGAGTAAATTGTAGTGTCGTCTGCATAGATGCCGACTTGGACCAAAGATGAACTAAAGGCAAAGTTTATGGCAGCATTCACCAACTTAAACAAGGAAAGAAGAGATGCAGGAGATTCTGAAGTCGTCTGGAGGCTGTGGTTGAAGGCAATGGCGATTTTATTCAATAAATTTACTCTTTAATATTTCAAGATATTTTTGTAAATATTTTTGGTAAATCTGTGTTAAAATGAGATGTCAGTGTTATTTTGATTTTTGCATAATTTAGATGATAATTTATCCATTGCACCCTGTACATCTAAAAGCAACCAATATTAATTATAAACATTTTATAAAAATCAAAAGACAGTATTAATTATAGGTTTCTAAAAGCACTCATAATAAAAATTAAAATCTACTATTAATCATATATTTCTAAACAAATATCTAGTATTATTTATAAAAAATTAAATTAAAAATCCAGTAATCATTATAGGCTTCTAAAAAAATAAGCTATGGTAGTTTTATAAAAAATCTGGCATTTATTACACTTTTCTACTGATAATCATTAATACCTATCATTTATGGGTTTATAAAAATAGCACTTTTTTTACCTACAATCATTAATACCTATAATTTATGGGTTTATAAAAATAACACTGTTCTACATATAATCATTAATGCCTATCATTTATGGGTTTATAAAAATAACACTTTTCTGCCTATAATCATTAATACCTATCATTTATGGGTTTATAAAAATAACACTTTTCTGCCTATAATCATTAATACCTATCATTTATGGGTTTATAAAAAATGTTGGTATTAATTACAGCTTTCTACATATAACCCACTAATCTCAACCATTTGAAAATGGGACAGTGAGCCTTAATGGTTTAATAAAAAAGCCCAATTATCCTAAGAACTCAAAAGTGAATCAGTTCACCTTTCAGTTTTACAATTAGAGGAAATATCTGGCATAGTAAGTAAGTCTTTGGTTAAAAGCATAAAACATGATGACCGATTTTGTTTTATTGTTTCCATTTCTGTGTTCCATCTAAAATAAAATTATATATATATATATATATTGGGATGGTAATTCTATAAAAACAAAACTTTAAAATAAAATTCCACAGGAGACAAAAACGTTCAACACTATTGAACTTCAGTTGAAAACTTTAATTTTTTTTAAAAAAGAACAGAGTATTTTTGTTTTAAGCACTTTACTGTGTTTACTATGATTCTGCTCATATTAATGACATTCCTTGGTATTGCTAAGAAATCAATAGTCTGATTTTATTGGTCGAAAAGGAACCTGAAATCTGATCTGATTGGCTGGAACAAAAACTGAAAGAAAGAAACTCTCCCAGCATGGCTTACTATTCCTAATCCTTTTACTCTGGTTATTTTTTTATTTGTTGAAATCTATTGGGCAATGCATTCTAAAATGTCTCTTTGCTTTGTGCTTGCAATCAAAATGTATTGATAACAATGCTTCAATATTGATCATCTTAGTTGAGCAACAATGAACCGAGTAGAAATGAATTAAACCATTTAAGATTCCACAAGTAAAAAACAGGATCTTTTGGAATTAATCTGTTTGAAAATTTATTTTTGTCATCTTTATTATGTTATCCAGCTGGAGGCCCTAAAAACAACTCTTTTATGAAAACTCTCCACATTAAAAGCAGCTGACAGCCATGAATTTTGATTGGTTGCTATGCACAAAAAAATAAATTATGAGTTGAAGAGAAAGAGAGAAAAAATCTCTTTCATTAATATTATTCTCATGAGTTTTTATGTTCATTTAACAAACATATTGTTTGTAAATTTGAGAAGAATCATTAATATATCTAATGGTTGTCCAGATGCTTGAGCATTTTCTTTGTATATTTACTGTTGTTGAAACATATTTGAAAGGAGAATGTACACACTGCTCTCTCTGGGAGAAAATCCAGATAAAAAAACAATTGGCAGAAAATATCATTGGGAAGTAAGGAAGCTAAAGGAGGGTGCATATATTAGCCAGCCTGTTGTCCTCAAGTGAATGATGTTGAAACACTGGTTCTCATGATATCACCAAATTTAAGCAATGTAAAGGCCAGTCAGTACCTAGATGGGTGACCACTTGAGAATACTGAGTACTATAAGCTTGGATGTGCAGGTGGTGTAATAGATAGCAGCTTGAAATCGGAAATCAGAGAGCTGAGTTCCACTCAATTGGGAATTGTTATAGTCACTTAGACACAAATATTCTTGGGAAAGGCATGAATCTACAAATTCTCACACATCTATGGGTTAATTAGTAGAACTTTTATCAGTAAATCATTATTATCTCCAAAAAGTTTTTACAATCTAAAAATATTTTCTGGTTTTAAAAAACCTGCAAAAAGTTGATAAGCCATAAAAAATAAATCAATCAATCAAGTGTGAGTAGTCTGAATAGCATTAAATTCAACACTTTTAGGTATTTTTTTTTTACTAATTGACCACTGAATATAAGGACCAAGTGCCACTCAAGGGAGATAGTTACTGAATGAATGCTGTATCAATGTAAGAGAAAGGCATAAGAATGCAGATTAAAGATATGTAGGAAAGATAATAGTTGATGTGGAGCTTACCTCTCTTTGTAAAATTAGGAATCACCTGGTAGGAGGTAGGGCTTTGTGGATTTGATGCCATGAATGTAAACAGACAGACAAAAGCAGTGGCTATATTAATGATCAATTTCTGTTGTTTATCACTTTCTGGAGATCACATATAACTCAAAGAAAAAATAATGAGATAATCAAGATGTTGACATTCCACATTACTTCAAACAAAAGGTTAGGAAGGAAACCTCCAGCAATACTGGAAAGAGCAATAACAGTGAACTTGAGAAACTTATTTTTCTGAAAAATCATTTTAAGTGAAAGAGTTTATAAATTTCTGAGTTAGAAGCCATTGTTAATGTGTAAGATAAATAACATGATTGGAATTAATAAAGTTTGCAATGAAAAGAAAAAAGGTCAACAAGATGAAACAGCAACAATCATGCAAGCAAACAATATTGTTAAAGCAAATCAAAATTGTTAAGAAGGCAAAAGAATTCACAAACTAGGAGTTGGTGTTTGTATACAAAAGTAAGGTCGAACAAGCAAACACACTATGTCTGTCTAGTAGTTAAGGCAGATCTGAATGGAATCATGTCAAAATGCAAGCCATCCCATTTTATTGGCTAAGAAAAATATCCCAGCATGCATTCTGTGTCCTTCTGACTATAAGAGGTGGAGGGGGAAAACTTTTGCAAACATTCCCACATTGAGAAATCAACAATTTCAACAAAAGTAGCCCTGGTTGCTCTGTCAAATCAATGTTAATCAGTTAATATTTCCATTACCATTAAAGATAAGGAGAATAGATATTATACTACGATCACAGCCCAATGGCCAGAAAGGGAAGAAAAGTGAAACTTGATTAGTGTTGGTTGCTTAGGTAGTGAATGCTGAATGCTTCATTATAAAGAAACGGCTAATATTAACACTACTATTAGAGATGACTAGGAATGGATACTAGACTATGATCCCAGCCTGGAGACCAGGGGTACAGAAAGGCCTGACTTCAGTAGATGCTGAATGTTTCCTTATAAGGAAATAGCTAATATTAACATTACCATTTAATTATGGATTACACCTGAGAAAGGCTGAAGAATGAGTCATCCAGATTATGTTAATAACAATAAATCTACACAGAAGACTGATTGATTAATTCATTCATTTTTTATGGTTTCTCAGCCCCTTGCAGGTTATTTAAGGCCAGCGTATTTTTTTAAATTGTCAGAGTTTTTTTGAGATAATATTGGTTTTGGGATTAAAATATTACTAATTAACCCATAGCTGGGGAGAGGGGGGTGGAGTCATGCCTTTCCTTAAATTGATGGTGCAAAGGGGTCAAAAGGGATAAAAAGTTTTGGCTCATAGAATAAGAATAATGTTTGCATCTTTGTTGTTATTATCAAAACATTTTTTGACTAGGGATGGATTTAGGCATTAAGAGGCCCTGAGGTTAACAGAATTTGGTGGCTCCTTCATTATGCATGTTTTCCTCCCCATGCCTACAAAAAAAAAAAGATATATTTTTAGAAGATGCTTATTTTGGTTTAAAATATGAAACACTATTGGAAACCCTCCAATTTATTTCATGCATTAAATCTAAATGGGACCCCTTGAAAGGCACCCCCATCAAAATTAAAAGATCCACTAGAGGAGCCCAAATACTCTAATTTGTTTCAGATTAGTTCAAAGGAGCCTTATTAAATATGAAAATAAATAAATCTTCTCTGTTCTTATATCTTTTTTAGATTTATCAGAGGATCAAGACTAGTGTGCCATTGGGGTCTCTCTAGTCTTGTGACCTGGACTGTATCCCATATTAGCCCATATGTAAATCTGGCACTAATTTTAACCTTTGACCTTCTTCAGGTGTCTTTCAATCTCGGTAACTTTTAGGAAATTTCAAACTGAAACCTTTATTTAATCCACCTAGGTAAATTGTTCTCATTCTGTTGCTCATATATCAGGATACCCAGTCTTGTTTTGTTTAGTACTGCTCAGTTATTATAATATATATTTGCTATTTGCTTACTAATTGTTTTCTATAGTGCTTAGATTAACTAAGATCAATCCCCAAAGAAACCGAGTGGCATACAAAATAAACTTTATTGGGAAATCACATTTCAGAACAGATATTCATAAACATATACAGTAGAATCTTATTCTTTGTTTGTTTGTTTTTTTCACTTTTTTTTTTTTTTTTGGCAAAGTATCTTGAGCAAGGTTCCCTGATAATTTGAGAGAAACAAAGTAAATAGAATGATATCACTATGTCTGGTGTGTATCAAGACACTCATCAGACTATCTCTCAAACAATTTCTAGTGAAAGGTGTTGATTTGATCTCCTGTCTGACATGCTGTCAAAATAAATTATGGATTTACATTCAATTGTGCGGACAAAAGTGAGACTCTTACTGATTAGTAAGAATGTCACTGAGGTGTATCTTATTTAGTGGAAGAATTCTTTTGTTCTTTTCAGCTATGCATCAGAAGCTATATTAAATCCAACACTGTAGATATAGCAATATATAATCAATACAAATTCTCTAAATCCACCCACCTTCTAATTTTCCCGTGTTATTTATCTCTTTGCTTATTGTCCTTTTACTGTTTCAGAGAAGCCTGCTAAGGCTGTTCTGGGCAACTAAATTTCCATTAACTCTAAAGTGTTTCAGAGTAAGAGGTGATGCTTTTGTAGATTTTTATGCTTGATATGTTTGCTAAGTAACATCAGATTCTTTGAATCAGTGTTGAAATTGTTCCTGGAAAAAATGGTAGTAGATCTTTTAGCTTATTTTAATTATTTATTTTTTGGTTGCTAGGGCTCATAACAACCAGCATTCAAAGTTCAGCAACAGGTGACAATTTGGGAGATTTTTTTTATATTGATGTCTCCTAAGTAATATCAGCTTCTTTTTGGCTGCTTGAGGCTGGAACAGTCAGATTTCAGCTTAATCCATGTTTTGGTGTTTTAAAAGTAGAACAGAAAAGTAACTATTCATTTATCTGTTAAATAAAAATAATAAGTTATTTTTGTAGTTTTATGCTTAACAGTAAAATTTCATATATGGCATTTTATTTTTCATGCATAAAATATCTGCACAATGTGTTTTACACATATGGTATATATATATATATATATATATATATATATATATATATATATATATATATATATATGTGTGTGTGTGTGTAATATTGTTTTTTTTATATAAGGTATGCTATATTTATGGGTTAAAGTGCTCAAGATCAAGAATAGAGCATATGTAAATATAAAAATGAACTTTTGTTGATTGTGTTTTACTTAAAATGGGTGTTGATACCCAGTTTCAAGCAAAACGCAATAATTGTGTGTTTTATTTATATATCTATGTGTGTGTGTGTGTTATATATATATATATATATATTACAAATTTGCAACATATAAAGATATGAAGCCCAGGTTCAAAAATAAAAAAGACAGACATACAATTAATAAAAGAATACTTAACTGATATTGGATGACAGTTGAAATGTTTGTGTTTCAGATATTTGAAATTCAAAGGTTCATAATGACATGCGGACAAATTGCAGTAGAATGTTCACCAGAGTTGGTTGATTTTTTTCTTACACAATGTGAAATATAGAATTCTGGAATAATGTTTGTGTTCTGTTTCCCATTGGTTAATTGGATTGCATCTGAGATGAAAGTAAGATGTTTTCTTTGTATCTATTTGGGTACAATATTCCTTTATTCTTTACCCATTAAATAGTCAAATAGACCCAAGATCTCCATGACAAAATTTTCTTATTCCCTACTCAATAAGTAATAGAAGAGGTTTGTGAATGTATTTCTCATTCCTTACAATTGCATTGTGAGAGTCTATTTTTCCTGCTAATTGTTGTTGTCAGAGATCATCAGGAAAATAAAATTACAATACCAAAATCCCACTTGGTGATGTATGTGACATAAGCATAGTTGACAGATTCTTACTTTCTTTCTTATGATGTTATTCTGCTTGTTAAGCAGTCCCAAATTTTTTTCCTACCATTTCTTAGGAAATCATTCTGTTTGTTGTCAAGCTTCCCCAAATTTCCTTTCTGATCTATCTTAGTTGAAACACAACTCAGTCCAGATGAGTAGTAAAACAAAATAAAGGGAAGGAGGAGAAGTAGAAACACAAAGACAGTATGCCTCTTATTAAATTTATTGTACATCTAATTTAACAGTTAACATTGAGGGCCATGTCACAATATATATATATATATATATATATATATATATATATATATATATATCAAGTGGGCATTAATGTCAACACCCACAGAGCCTACATGTGATTTATACTGCAAGTATGCTGAGCAGACCTTACTTACAGTTTCTGGGTTTGAGTGCATTATTTAGCATGATCAACAGTTTGAACAAAGACAGCATACTCAAACCCTCAGTCACGATGTTTTGTGACTTTGTGCTAGTACAACTACCAACAGCTCTCAAAGATTTTTGTCTACCAATTTCATTCACAATGCTTGGGTCAACCTGTGGCATGGTTTTCAAGCGCTTTCCAAATGTGTTACATGCTGGGATCCTCCAGATTGATAACATTCAAGAATTCACCTTCCTGACAAATTGACCATGGTGAGATTCAAACCCAAGTCTCATGGTCAGAAAGTGAAAATTCTAACCACTTGGCTATGTGCCCAATATATGTGTGTGTGTGTCTCTCATATGCAAGAATTTACTTTCTTCTTTTTTGATCACTTCTTTTATGATGACTAAGTAGACCAATTCTTGCAATTCCTGCCAATGTCATTGACTGCATAATAATGTTGTTGGAAGATAAGGTAAGTTTTGTTGAGCCTTTCTCCCTTATAGTTTGACTACTTCTTTTTCTCTTCTGGTGGCTTTGAAGGTTTTGATTCTGATGGTGATGGAACATCATCAGTAGAGATGATCTTGAGCTTGTGCTTCAAATTTAGCCTCAAGTCCAGTGGCTTTCAGCATTGTTTTGAGTTGGTCCTTGTATCTTTAAAGAGGACAACTCCATGGTCTTTTCCTTGAAGTGATCTCACTAAATATGACTTGGCATGGAAACTTTGACTCTTCCATTCTTGCTACATGTTCTGACCATCAAAGACAGTATTTAATGATCAATGATTCAATGCTTTGACTGTCGGCTCTTTCCAAGACTTTGGTGTTGGTTACATAGTATTTCCATTTGATGTTCAAGATTGAATGAAGCTTTTGCTGGTGAAATGTCTTCTAATTTTTGGATAGTGCAACAATATAGAGTCCAGGTTTCGCATTATTATTAATAATAATAATTGATATACATAAAATGATGCAATTTAATACAAAATATATCAATTTGAATTGAACTTTTGCCAATACATTGCTCAATAATTGTCTAGAGCAATAATAATTGAATCAGAAATAATAAAGTTCACGATACTTATTGAGTATTTATTTGTGATATAATACTCCTCAGTACTTTGAAGAAAAATTATTTTATTAATTACAGAATATCTGTTTTATTATTTTTCCATGTTTTAAAATAATAAAATAGACAATATGTAATTAAGACAATCTTATCTGAAGTACTGACAAGTGAAAAATCACAAAATTGTTTTAAATATTACAAACTATATATATATATATATATATATATAGGCATGTTTTCAAACATGTTTCATTGAATAATATAGACATATTATTATATATGCTAGAAGTCTGATTGCTTCAAGCCAGGATCGAAACCTGACCAATCTGGCTTCAGTCAGAGATCCTACCCCTAGGCTATTGTCGCACAGCAGAGAGAAAGGGAAATTTCAACATTTTCTATATGAAATACGCCAGTGGACTGGAGAACTCAATTCAGTTCAAGAGCAATGCATTAATAGCATTAGGAGACACTCTTTATAAAATTACCCTTTTCTCAAGAGAGTTCATCCAGATTTCCCAGGAGTATATCTATTGTCATACATAGACAGACTGTTTCACTGTATCACAGCTCTTTAGTGTGGCTAGAAATCCAATTGCTTCAAGCTGAGATTGAAACCCGACCGATTTGGCATCAGTCAAAGATCCTACTGCTAGGCTATCATCACACGGCAGAGAGAAAGGGCAATTTTAATGTTTTCTGTATGAAATACACCAGTGGCCCAGAGAGCTCAATTTAGTTGAATAGCTATGCGTTAATAGCAGTAAGACCCACTGTTTTTAAAATTACCCTTTTCTCAAGAGAGTTCAAACAGATTTTCTGGGAGCATATATATATATATATATATATATACACACAGGGATAATTTATTCAAAGTATAATTATGCATGAAAATTTTATTTACTAGTTATTTACTTATTATATGTTCTGTTCAAAATGTCCTCCTTCTTTTTCAAAATACATTTCAATTCTGTGCCTGATTCATTAACATTTCCTCTGTCATTTTACTGCATTCATATTTAATTCTTTCTTTACGTTCTTCAATATTTCTTGGGCACATCTGATAAACAACTTATTTCAAATGGCCCCATAGAAAAAAATCTAAGGGTGTGAAGTCTGATGACCTCAGTGGCCACTCAACAAGAGGACCTCTTTGACCTATTCATTAACCCATATGGAGTGCGACTTTTTGCCTCCACCCTGTCTATATAAAAACACATCTCAGTTTCTCAGATAAAATTATCTCAAAATTGACAAATAACATTCACTTCACTCATGAATAATTATGAAGTTTTATTTAATATGTTTAGCATAAATAAAATTCAATTTCTACTATGTCACCAGGAGAGTCCATCATGGAGAAGTCATATTAAGGATTACAGGTTTCAGTGGAGTGGATTTATCTGCTATGTTACTAGTGAGAACATATTTTGCAGACAAGGAAATGATGCTACAAAGAAGGAGCTGGTTACACTCTGTCTTTATTCTAATGTACCGCAAGCTATGAAACTGTCACACAAGAAGGATACATTTTGTATTCATAAAAAAGAAAATAAACCTTCCAAAATAACATTCACTCAGTGTTTATTCATTTTGAATATTCTGTGACAACATTCACAGAACTATGTATCTCTTATTTCAAATCTTTTCTTCATATTCTTTCATAGAGGAGATGAGACATTACATCTTTTTATGTGCTGTGTTCCCTCATGATGTAGGTGATCATGGGTTTCCACAATTTTCTTTCCTTCGTTTGTGGACTGGGGAAGGAATTGGCTGGTTAACTTTGATGGCTCAAAAACAAAACTGCTCTCTATTACTCACCATAGAGAACCATCTCTGCCTCCCATTAGAATGTCTGACACTCACCTCCACAAGAGCACCTCTTTGTGACTGCTCAGTCTCACATTGTCTGCTGACCTGAGATGGAACAAATACATTGAGTCAATAGCTTTGTCCACCACAAGGAAAGTTGGCTCCCTGTGCTGTGCCAGGAAATTTTTCTTGCCGGAGTCAATACTTCAAATCTACAAATCAACCATTCACCTTTGCATGGAGTATTGCTGCTATATATGGTCTGGATAAAATCTAGAGACAGATATACAATGTAATTGGCCCTGATCTGGCATCTTGTCTGCAGTCACTCTCTCACAGATGTTTAATCGCCTCCCTCTTTCTTTTTTACAAATACTTTCACGGTAACTGCTTTGATGAGCTGCTTTCACTGGTTCCCAGACTTCATAAATTTAAGCATTCAACTAGGCTAGCATCTTGCTCTCACCCTTTCACTGACAAAACTGTTAAATGTAGCCATCTATTCTACTCCAATAGCTTCATGTCTCACACTTCTCACCTGTGGAACTCCTTCCCTTTTCTTGTTTCCCTGATAGATATAATCTCCAACTATTCAAATGTAATGTCAGTCAACATCTCCAGATCTATCCCCTATCCTTCTCTTCATCCTTTCCTCTATCACGCCTCTTTGTTCTTGCTCCAACTCTCTGTAACCCCTTGTGTGCTAGTGGCTTCCCACCTTGCTTGGGGTGAAATGCTTTAAAAAAAAAGCTCTTAATAAATTTTGTCTTGTCATTATTTCTCCTAAACACTGTTCTGCCATCCATTTACTTAAGTTCAGCAAGTATATTATGGACTATTTTAACTATCAAAACTAAGGTAGTAATACAGAAATAGTGATGATGAATTTTCTGTCTGGCTAAAAGTCTTAATTATGCCCATAACTCATTAATAGTGGCTGAAGATTATTCTTCTTCTATGTGACATGTCTCTTCAGGATTTGGGTAAGGATAGGTCTTCAAAATTTCCTTTCCTTTGCAGTTCTTACTAAATTTTGTTTACACAATATTGTTAGGTAGGTTATACACTGCTTTCCTCTGTCCCTCTTGCTTTCAATCTGTCCAAATCCTCTTTCCTTTTTATGTGCCCCAGAAATTTCAACTATCTTTTCCTGATGTCAAGTATAAGTGCCCTTTTTGTTTCCATGTTCTCAAAAATCTTGTCATTGTCCATATGTTGGGCCTATGGTATCTTCAGCATCCTTCTGTAGAACCACATTTCTGTTGCTTCAAGTCTATTACAGTCCAAAATTCTTTTTCCTTCCATAAGGCCTTTATTTATGCTTTACTACTTCTTTACTGGGTATGACAATGAACTACATCCAGCAACAAGGCCAGCAGATTTTGAGGCACATGGAACTACCTGTTAATTGCTGTTGTTCTCAGGCCCACTCTGATCTAGTGAGGTAGCACCTGTTAGGGTCCCAGGTATAGGCAAATAGTTACCCTCTGCCCCAAACTGGGATCAAAACACTATGAAAGTGTAAAAATACATTTTTATAGTAAAAAAAAAAACAGCAATACATTAATACATTATGTGATTCTCAATAAAAACCTTCTTTACAAAAAAATATGTTAATGAAACTTGAACTTCAATCTGATTTCTTACATATTCTATTCATACAAACCTATCCTCAAAATCTTCAGGGTCTGTCTATATTTCTGAGATGAGGTATTATGTATATTATTTACATTATTCAGACTATTGTCATGGCACAGTGGATAAAGGCGTTGGTTAGATCCAGTGACAGGACCCAAAGAGTGTGAGTTCAATACCCGGTTAAGGCATTGGAGAACTTTCAGAGGGAAATTAGCAGGAGATAACTAATAACTGACATCCATCAAACATGGCACGTGGAACTAGAACTGTCTACCCCAGTGAACGAAATAAAGGGTTCAGTTCAAAATTCCAACCACCTGAAGAAGGCCAGAGTGTACAATGGCCAAAATTTTGTGATAAATATGGTGACAAAGATGAGGACAATAGTCTGAATAATGTAAATAATGTACCTCAAAATTTTGTTAGTATAAAATAACCCATTGAGGTTGATATGCCTTAAATCAAAATAAACCAAACCAATATTACTTTGTTCATTTTCTGAAAAGTAACTTTTGTAATTCATACACAGTTTTGATTTCAATGCCACCATATCTGACGTCTATCAATGTCTTATAAAAATAATTAAATTTATGTACCTGCTTAATATTGACATCCTTAGTTAACCAATAGCTTTTAGGTATCAGTTTAAATTGACACCTTTCTTTTCCATATATCTTGACTATCATTATAAACTATAATTTTGAATGTAAAAATTCAAATCTCAGACAAAAAATGGATAATATTGAAAAGTACGGTGGTGTAATGGATAGCAGCTCAGATTGAGGAATCAGGGAGCCAAGTTCAAATCCCAGTTGAATCCATTACATTCTAATACCCTTGGGAAAGGTATGAATTCTCTTTCTCTCCCACAAGCTATGGGTAAATAGCAGGACAGGTAACTGGTCTACCACAGAAAGAAATGGCAAGTTACTGCGGGAAAAAAATCTGCCTTGCCAGTCATGTATCAAAAGATACATGATTGCCTATGCATGTATTTGCATGGCACGTTCTAATTCTTAATTCAAAAACAACAGGAAACCATAGCTCTATCTCTACCAAGAATAATATAATGGAATAAAAGAATAAAAGAATAATATAATGGAATAAAAGCATAAAAGAATAATATAATGGAATAAAAGAAATAATATAATGGTATATAAAATAGGTTGGGAAATTTAGCCTTGGCTAGCAACCAGTTTTGGAGAAGGACAATGCTGAATTTAAACTAAGAATGAAATATACTCTTCTTTTTCAAATAAAGGATTCAAATAAAATAGGAAAAATTAATTACTTAGAAACTTTTAGTAAAAAATGAAAAGAGTGCTGGATTGTTATGTGATATCCATTGTCTTATATGGCAGTAAATGCTGGACAATCTCCCCACAGGTGAGGAAAAAACTCGAAACAACAGAAATGTGCTTCTACAGAAGGATACTGATAATTCTACAGATGGAACAAGCAAGCAACAAGTAAGTCTTAAAGAAAATGGCAACAAAAAGAACACTTATACTCAGAATCAGGACAAGATATCTGAAATTCCTTGGAAACATAATTAAGAAGAATAGCTTAGAAAACTTAACCCTCACAGGACATATTTAGGGTAAGAAAGATAGAGGAAGGAAATGAACCACCTACCTGCCAAGCTTGCATAAACTGATGGTCCAATGGTGTTGGAGGAGCCTTAGTAAAATTAGAAAAACTGGGCAACAAGGGATAGGAAGTTTTCGAGAGCCATGATTGCTCATGTTATGAAGAGATGTGGCATATAGACAGACTAAAAGTAGGTGAGGCCTACAATCTTACCTTGTAAAAATCTACTTGAGAAAATATAATAAATATACAAGCTGAAGGACTAATCAAAACTAGCATTCAGTAATTTAATTTTCAGTGAATTTGAAACTTGAGACAGAAGTCTGTCAGCCATATTGCATCAATAACAATCTGAGATGATAAGTGGAACACAGAATTTGAGCAAGCCTTCATTAGTTCTATCTTTTAATGTTTCTTTGAATCCAATTAAACACCGAAAATTTTGACAAGACCACAATTTATTTTTTGTCTTGCATGTAGTTAATTAAGCTTCCAATTTATAATCAGAGTTCTGATTAATAATTAATAATTCTGATGTATATAATTAATATAGTATTAATTAATATTGTGGTGCAGACAAATAGTAAATCTAGTTAGATTTTCAATCATTTCCTTATATTAAATGAGATTTTGAAAAAAACAAGACTGAGCAAAATTTGAGAGAAGAAGAAAATTAAGATTAGAATGAAGAAACAAATAATAAGAAAAAGAAGCTTATAGAACACATCATGAAAGAGGGCTTGGAAAATCTGATACCCACAAGACAGATAAAAGGCACAAGAAACAGAGGAAACAAATGCATAACATACTTAGTATGACTTATGTATATGGTTAACATATTTAAGTATGGCAGAACAGAATTGAGGAGAAATAACAGAAAGACAAAATTTATTAAGAGCTACAGAGGACAGGAAGTTGAGGCGGGCCATGATCGCCTATGTCCTGATAGGAAATGGCATATAAAGAAGAAGAAAACTCAAACAAAGAAATGATGAAGAAAAAACTTAGAAAAAAAAATGATGAAGAAAAATTTTTTTTTTTTAAAATAAAGGAATAATTAAGAAAAAGATTAGAAGAGAAAAAAGAATGATGAAGAAAGAGAAAAATTAGAGCAACGAAAAGAGCAATGAAGAAAAAGATATTAGAAAAAAAGAAGGAATGATGAAGAAAAAGAAGGTGAGAAAGAAGAAAGGAAAAAGAAAATGGGAAAAAGAAATGAGTTGGGAAAAGAAAGGAACTATAAATAAGAGGTGGGAAAGAATAAATGAATAATAAAGAAAAATAAATGTATGATGAGGAAAAAGTATATTGGATAAAAGAATGGAAGAAAAATAAAGAAAAAAGGAATGGATCATTAAAGAAAAAGAACATTGAAAAAGGAAGAAAGGAATGGGGAAGAAAAAGAAAGTATCAATGAAGAAAAAGAATATTAGAAAAATAGAATGGAATGATGAAGAAAAAGAAAGTGAAAATGAAGAAAGGCAAGATGAAGAAAAAAGATTATTAGAAAAAAAGACTGACGAAGAAAAAGAAAATTGGATGAAAGAAAGAAATGAGAAAAAGAAAGAAAAAGAGAAATGAATGGTGAAGAAAAAGAATATTAGAAAAAGAAAGGATCAATGAAGACAAAGAACAATGAAAAAAATAGAAAGTAATGTTGATGAAAAAGACTATTATAAAAATCAAAATAAATGATGAAGAAAAACAAAGAAAATAGGTATGAGGAGGAAAAAGACGGTAAGAAAAAAATAAGAAAATGAATAAAAAATGGCAAACAAAGTTTCTCTGGAAGAAATAATTATTATTTATTATTTGACCTAATACTTCAGCAAACATGATTTTAGTGGCTTCTAATCATAATAGGCTGGAAGTGTTAACATACACATATTGTGACTTTTCAAGAACTTTTCAGTACCCACTTACATTATAACCTCATCACCATAAGCAAAGTGATGAAAACTTGTCTGATAACAGATTTTGCTGATTGAAAGAATGTGAAATGCTAGACAAATATTTAGACATTACAAAAGAACTGAAAAGTTGTAGAAGATGAAGCTAATAGCTGTATCTAATATGGATGTCTTGAAGTGGTCTCCAAGAGCCTTTGAAAGAGATTGGAAGAATTAAAAGTCCAAAGAAAAATTAAAATTATAACATCAATAATTATAATGGTTGGAATCAAAATCAGAAGACTGTACTGCTTAGAATGGCTGGAATCCTGTGAAATGTGTTGGAATAAGAAATAATAATAAAGGAAATGATAATCATTTTAATTTCAATTTTTATCATTGTCATCCACTGATATTCTTAATTTTAACTTGTATTAACTTTCATCTTAACTTTTTACTTGCATTTTATCATAATGTAAGGTATCAGTCTATGGTGCTTTGTAGAGAGTAAAGGATTGGATATAGGGGAAAATCTCTTTAATCTGAATTCATGTCTCTTTTGCTTCAAAGTGATCAGGGAATAAAGGTTCAGTTTAAAGTTTAGATTTGATCTTCTTCAAAACCATTGACTTTTCTCATAGCTTCAAGCGTCTGGATCATTCAGCCAGATTTCTCTGAGCCAAAAGGAATATGAGTTCAAATCTCACCGAGGATGTAAGTTTTTCTTTTTAGATGTGCACCATCCTTTCACAGCCTGAGCAAAAAAGTTATGATCAAAACCAACTAAAATGTGAAAGCCAAAATTAATAATAATAAAACTCTAATCACCTTAATTAAATAATTTATTTTTTTAAATTACATGTCCTTTTAAGACAAAGTTGATCATATTTCTCCACTGATTTCTAATCTTTTTTTCTTTTTATTATCTGTGAATTACTGTTATGGTCCAGGTTAGAACCAAGGAAGAACAACACGAACACAAGAGTAGAAATAACAAAGGTATATTACACAAAATAATAATACAAGATGTGTAAGGTGTTAGTATGACTGTCAGTCTGGTTTGGAGTGAACTACTATCAGCTCGACTTGATCCGACCCTCTATCTTGAGAGGCTTAGTATACATAGTGTTAGGAAGAGTTCATTCTGTAGTTATAGGTAAGGACTCATGACAATTACAATGTATTCTTAGGAAAGATAGGAGAGTTATTTACCATTGCTTTTTCCATGGTGCAGAATTAAAAGTATTCCTTCTCTTAGACCAGATGCTAATATAAGGCTTGAGAAACAAATCTACTTTGCTATTTAATATCAAAGTAGGTTGAGGTGAGAAGAAACAGGTGAGAGCCAGTGCTATGATACATAGCCCCCTTCACTCAATTTTCATATGATAGTATTCATAAAAAATACAAATTTTTTTTGCAACTTAATTGTTATGGAGTGATTTTACAGTGGAGGCTTTGTAACAAGTCAGTCCTAAAATAGGTTCAATGTACAAAACGTTAGGAACTTGATATAATAGATATAACACAGAGAAATCTAGTTGTGGTGGCTGATACTTTAATATCCGACTAACGGTCGTCTGGAATCGACTGACTGACCAACTCACTGAACGACTCCGTTACTCTTACTACTCCTACTTATTATAGGTGGGAGAGTCTATTAACTATACAATAGGTGTGTTCCACTATAACACTAATTATGTGCAATAATGAATCATATGCAATATTGGTGATCAATTCAAATAGAAAAATTGAAAATAAATACACTGCATCTAAATAAAAATTAGACACATGTCATAATAGAACATTCCATCTTAAATAATTAGAGACATGTCATAATAGATCATTCCATCTTAAATAAATCAGCAATGTTTGTGGCAATTTAGAACATCATCTTGGGATTTTTCTTGTTAAAAAGTTTACAATCTTTCTTGCATGTTTTTTATAGATGTGTGCAATGTATGTCTAGAAAATTGAGTTGGAATATACAAGAAGTGTCTGGGGTTCGCTGACTTCAAATCTTTGTTTAGAGATAAAAGAAAAATGTTACTATTATGACCTGAAAAGAAGATGAAATTTTTGTTGACACACATGTTAACGACATGTCCGTGTGAATTGCTTGTTACTGAGAATGACATGTGCTTGTGTCGGTTGAAGAGAAAAGTGTGGTTGATTCTCATTGGTTCCGAATGAGTGAATTAATGATAATTAATTATAATTTTTATAATTATTTTATTATAATTATTTTTTTGACACTATAATTAATTTTTATTTATTTTGTATGGACACAAGTTCCACACACAAGAAGTGTGAGAAGGAAAACTATTAGGATAGTACTTGCAGTTCTATCTAGCTGTTTCACCAGTAAAATGCTGAGAGCTGGTAAACAATCTTGTAGTATGTTTAATACATGTGGCTGAGGTACCAAAGAGGAGAGCTTGTCAGAGCAGATGCCATGAAAATATTTATAGAAAAGACAGAGGGAAGCCTTGTTACAGTGACAGTGATGGGAAATTGACTGAAGTTGAGATGTCATGTCAGGATTGATTACATTGCAGCCTCTTTGGATTTTGTCAAGAATCTTGAGATATAGAGCACCAGACCAGATATGGCAGCAATATTCAATGAATGAATGAATGGTAGATTTATAAATGTGTAACCTGCATTGTAATGAGAAAAATTGTCTGACTATAACACAGTGAACTACTTCTTCTTAGTAGCTGACCTAACAGTTGATTGAATATAATTGCTCCATTTCATGTCAGTAATAAACGTTAGACAAAGAAGACACTCTTGCTAAAGACATTGCTTGTTCATGAACACTACACTCATTAAGTTAATGTCAATGTCATAATTGAATTTCTTCTTTAAAGAATTACTCTTTTAGTTTTGGTCATTAAAGTCAGAACATAAGAATTTTCGTTTTTGGAGAGTTATATTTATTACTTTTCTTGAGGTTAACAAGAAGCTGAGTTTAGATTTTATTATTTCTCCATCATTAAATTACCTTACTTAACTCTCAGAGCCCCTCACTGTATTAGTCATTTCCATACATTTGACAGAGGAACAATACCCATGGTTATTTAATATCAGACATTTTTAGTATCTTAATATTTGTTAACAGTAATTATTCCAGTTTGATTTATAATATAACAACTATGAGTACCAATATTAAAACAAGGAGTATCATTCAGTATCATTCACTGAGTAATCTTCACCACAAAATTTTGTAAACCCCTTTTGGAATGTTTGGTCATTCACAGTACCTCCTTTATAATGTTTTCTTCTTCTATGTACCAAGTCTCTTCAAGGTGTGGGCAATCATGGCTCTCCACAATTTCCTGACCTGCAAAAGTTCTTTGTAAATTTTGTCTTTTTGCTATCTCTTCTAATCAATATTCTGCCTACGATTTACACAAGCTATTTAATAAATAGGTTATTCATTGATTTCCTCAGTCCCTCTTGCCTTTAATGTTCTGTGAGTGTTGAATTTTCTAAGCCCTCTTTCCTCATTATTTTCTTTATGTTACCTCTTCTAAACCCTGTTCTACCACCCATTTACACATGTTCATTAAGTAGATTACCAGCTGCTTTCCTCTGCTCTTCTTGCCCTAGTATGCCCTGTCAGTGTCAAATTCTCCAAGTCCTCTTTCCTCATTATGTACCCTTTAAATTTCAACTCTCTATTTCTGATGTTAAGAATAAATGTTTTTTTTTATTTTCTCTAAAACTTTGTCGTCACTCACATGTTCAGTCCACGGTATTCTCAGCATCCTTCTGTAGAATAACATTTCTATTGCTTTAAGTTTCTTCCTCATCTGTGGAGAGATTGTCTAGCATTTACTGCCATATATGTCGGCTGATATTATACAACAGTTCTGTACTCTTTTCTTTGTTTCTAATGAAAGAGTTGTAGTAAAGTTGATTTAATTAGAAAAAATCTTTTTCTGTGTCTAAATAAAATTTCAACCATCCCTTTCTGATGCTATATATAAGTATCCTTTTTGTTTCCATTTTCTTTAAAACTTTATCGTTGCTCACATGTTCAGTTCATGGTATTCTCACAATCCTTCTTGATAACCTCTGTTGCTTCAAATATCTTCTCAATCTGTGAGCATTTATTGCTATATAGGAGCATCATTTTTTTTTACATATCAGTCAGAATTTTACCTTAAAATAAATATTATTTATGTCAAAAATATTGTTTAGCTTCTTTCAATTTCAGTCTTAGAATCAATAAAATGAAATATTTTGACAAATTAAAAAGTGTCATAATTAAACATGATCTTTCCACTTAAATGAAATACATTAAAACTAACAAATAGGCTATTTTGCTGGTCCTGGTAAAATAGACACCATAGCTATTTTTCCAGTAAATATAAATTGTGTCTTAGAACTAAGAATATTTGTGTTGTATCAATGATGTGAATGATACACAGAGAAGAATGAATGCTTAATATATTTATTCAGCACCAGTATCTGGTGCTAATGGATACATACAAAAAACACAACAATAAGTTAGAAAACAATTAACAAGACAACTTACAAGGAATAGAGGAGGGTCAAATGCTGTATAGCCAAACAAAGTAAGATCAGTCCAAATATTAACCAGCTTAGTATCAACTTATTAATCAAATGTTGAAGTCCTTAATCATAGATTATTTAAGGCTATGAGCCAGGCCATCTGGTAGAGTGCTGAAGGGGAGCTAGCTACTCTACAACAATTTGTCAGTGCAGTGGTTGTGTGAGCTGTGTAGGCAGGATTTGAATAACATGGATGCTGTGGTCTGTGATTGTTATCTTCAGTGGGTGCACCTGAAGTGCAAGAGAACCATGTCCAAGGGTAAGTTTTTGATTTGCAGAGACTGTTATGCCTGAAGTGCTTAAAATATTCATAGACTTCTATATTTCTTTTAATAATTGATGATGAATAAATGATTTTAACTTGTGCTTTAACAATCGATGGTAGAAAATATTTTAAATTGTTTTAACAATTGATGGTGAAAATAAATAATCTTCTGCGTTAGATCTGTATGTTATTTTTAACATCACCTGCCTTTATAATAATAAAAACATTTACCAGCAAAATAGCCTGGGGGATTATTTTACCAAGACCGGTAAAATAAGCTCAGAAGCATGTTTGTCTATTTTACCAGGACTGGCAAAATAGCAGATGAAGTCACATACACAGTTATAAAGGTTAAGCAATATTGAGCATATTCAGTATCTAGATGGGTGACAGCTTGTGTATACCAGGTGCTGTAGGCTTGGATGTATAGGTGGTGTAATAGATAATGGCTTGGAATTGTTGATCAGTTGAGTTCCAATTCCAGTTGGGTTTGTTATATTAATTTAGTATACATCAAGATTTCCTTCCTAACATTTTCTTTAAGATATTGTGGAAAGTCAACGTCTTTATTGTATCATTAGTTTCCTTTCTAGTTACATGTGCTATACATTTTAGTTGTTACTGTTTTTGGAAGTCTTCAAGTGATTTGTCTGTGGTTATTTGGCCATTTTTTTATTTGTGATTTTCTATCACCCTTCAGTGAGATCCAGCTAATTGCAGTCCTTCCTATGACCTACAGGGTTTATTCACTTAAACCCAGACACAAATATGTGTGTGTATATATATATATATATATATATATAAACACTCTTTATCAAAAATTTAAGACCACTTGAAAATTTTTTATAAGAGACTGTTTGTCATGGATACATTATAAACTTTTTCTTACTTAAGGTTACTAATTCTATAATCTAAAAGGTTATGTAGACAAAAAATTATGATCCGATCAATTTATTCAGAAATGAATATTTTTATAAAATGAGGCGTTTTACACTTGATCAAAATTATAAGACCAGGGGGTATAAATTGTTAGATCTAGGGTAATTCCAATGTTTTTAATTCAGTTAGAGATTAGCAATCACTGCATAAAGGTGTCACCATGCCTAAAGCAAGCAAAATTACTGAAGTTGAGCATACTCGAATTCTAGATTTCCATAATCAAGGTTTGTCACAACAGGCGATCGCAGCTAAGGTAAATCATAGTAAAACTGTGATTTTCAACTTTCTAAAGGACAGTTTAAATTATGGAAAGGCAAAGTCTACTGGTCGGCCCAAAAAAATTTTTCTGGCATTGAGTAGGAGAATAAGACGGGTTGTTGTGAAAGCCAGTGTACTTTCTTCCAGTCAAATTAAGGCAGCCACAGATGCTGATTGCAGTCCAGTAACCATCAGACAACACTTATGACAAAAAGGCATGTCAAATAAAAAGCGGAAACAAATTCCTCAGCTGCTTCCATGTCACAAAGTGAACCGTCTATGGTTTGGTCATGAATACCAAACGTGGGACATTGAGAAGTGGAAGAATTTCCTGTTTTCTGATGAGAAAAAATTCAATCTAGATGGTCCTGATGGCTTCCAATGATACTGGCATAACAAAAACATGCCTTCTGAAATTTTCTCCACATGTCATAATGGTATTGGTATGGGGTGCCTTTTCTTACAGAGGGACGATGGAGCTCCAGCTGGTGCAGGGTCATCAGACAGCAGCTGGTTATGTTAGCATGCTACAAAAAGCATGGTTGGTGATGGAGGGCCATTGTTTGTGTTGGGATAAATGGTTATTCTACCAGGATAATGCTGCAATCCATGCTGCATGCCAGACCTTGACCTTTCTACAAGAAAATGAGGTCTATCTCTTGAGACATCCTGCATGCTCACCGGATTGAACCCAATTGAAAATGTTTGAGGATGAATGGCAAGAGATGTTTATTGAAATGGCAAACAATATTCAACAAAAAATGAACTTCATGAAGCTATTTTCAGAAGCTGGAGCAATATTCCTCGCAGCTTAATGGAAACACTAATTTCTAGCATGCCCCAAAGAATTTTTGAAATCATCAAAACCAGTGGAAGTAGAACTCATTATTAAATTTGGTTGTTGAATGTTTTCATACACTTCGTATAATTTCATAGAATTTTTGTCTCTGGTCTTATAATTTTGATAAAAACACCTCATTTTATAAAAATGTCAATTTCTCAATAAAATGTTCAGGTTATAACTTTTTGTCTACATAACCTTTTAGATTATAAAATTAGTAACCTTAAGTAAGAAATGTTTAAAATTTTTCCATAACAGTCTTTTTAAAAAAATTTTCAAGTGGTCTTAAATTTTTAATCAGGAGTGTGTGTGTATATATATATATATATATATATATATATATATATATATGTGTGTGTGGGGGGGGTGGACACTGATGTCAACACCAAGCCATATGAAGATTGTGTTCAAGCATGAAACTGACTTTTACCACTCAGTGTTGACCTCAGTGTCCACTTTTATATTTACATTTGCTCTATCTCAGTATTTCTGATATTCAACACTTGTATTCATAAATTATATATATAGTAAGGTAATGAAGGTTTTGGTAATCTGTATCTTTAAACTTCAAACTGAAAATTGTACCACTGAGATTTCTTCTTGGGTCAAAGCCAGTATGGATGCTTTCATTCTGTGTCAGAAATACCAGGTGAAGCCTCAATCTTCTCCATGGTATACTATCATGCTCAGCTGCTATAGCAAAAAGGAACCACTATTTTTGGCAATACCAGCATCCTAGCTCCCATCACAACAGGTATCTATTCAGTTCTCCTTGTAATACATATAAATGAGTCCTCAAAGGAGCTAAATGTGCTGAGAGAATGAGCCACCACATTGCATGTAACAACTTTGGCTCTTGTGATTACTGGCAGCTCTGTAATAGTGTACTAAATAAGGGTAATGTCTTTATTCCTTCCCTCTTCAATCAATTTGTAGGGTTAACATCTTCTGCTGGTAAAGCTGAATGCTTCACCCATAAATACTCCTTAAACTCTACTCTTGACTCATCTGGAGTATCCTTGCCTAACTTCCCACTTAGAACTGATTCTCTGTTGAGTAATATGCATATAATCCCTTCTATAGTTTCTGCTATCATTTCTAACCTACATCCCCCACAAAGCATGTGGACCTGATGGTATCCCTTTTATAGTCATTAAGAAGTATTAAGAGCCTGAACTGATTCCTGTTCTCTCTAAACTGTATAATAAATACTTGCTGCCACTTGCTTTCCTGCCTGCTGGAAGTCCTCATCTGTTGTCCCAGTTTTTGAGAACTCAGGTGAAATGTTCAACCCTTCCAACCCTATGAGCCTTCTATCTCTTTTTAGTTAACTTCTAGGGGCCTTAATTAATGCTGAATTCGTTAAGCATCTCTCATCACAGGGCCTTTTTTTCAATTAATGCTGGTCAATTGTTTATTGGTTCACTTTTGAACAGACTGGATCGGTTCATCTCTCATCACAGGGCCTTTTTTTCAGACAAGAACCCGTTTATGGGTTTTTGTTTCTCCAATGGTCAATTGCTTATGTACTGATGATAATTGAAGAAATTGCCTATCATGCTCGAGATGAAAATAATGAAGCCCAGGTTGTAGCATTGGGCATCATAAAAACCTTTGACAGTGTCTGACATTCAGGTCTTCTCCACAATCTGAAAAGTTAGTGTCTCTGGACAAATTTTTGAACTGATCCAATCTTTCACATCAAATTGTGAAATGAAAGTTATCCTAAATGGCCACTCATCTAGATCCTTTCATACTAATGCAGGTGTCCCTCAGGGATCCATCCTTAGTTCTGCTCTGTTTTTAATTTTTATTAATGATATTTCAAATGACATCAGCTCTCAACCTGGTATCTACACTGATGACCCAACCATTTGCTCCTGTCTTGATAGTAAGTTTGATCAGTTCAGTAAGGTCAAAATGGCAGCTGATGTCCAAAATGATGTTCAGTCTATTGTTAATTGGGGCAAAGAATGATTTGTTAATTTTAATGCCTCCAAAGTTAAACTGATCTGTATTAATCATTTGAGCAAAACCTCTCTGCCTTCCATCAGTATGGCTGATGCTAACCTCTAGGATAGTGACTTGTTACACCTTCTTGGACTAACATTCTCAGCTGACATGAAATGGAAAGACTATACTGAATCCATTGCTAGGTCAGCTGCTAAAAATTTTTGTTCACTATATCGTGCAAGACAATTTTTCTCTCCAGAATCTATTCGACATATCTATAAGTCTACCATCCATCCATGCTTAGAACATTGCTGCTTCATATGGTTTAGTGCTACTGTTATTTATCTAGAGATCCTTTATAGAATCCAAAGAAAAATCAGCAAAATTACTAGTTCTGATTTGGTATCTTGGTTTCAATCACTTTCTCATTACCATAAAATTCCTTGTGCCTTTTCTATAAATAAATTCATGGTAATTGTTCAGATAAGCTTATTGCTATGGTACCTAGATTTTTTTAATTTAAGCCCAGTACTAGACTGGCATAGACATCTCACCAATTTACAGTTGAGTTGACTAGATGTAACCATAAATTCTATGCTAATAGTTTCTTTTCTCACACTTCTCATTTGTGGAACTCCCTTCAACTCCATGCTTTCCAGCAAACTTTAATCTTCAAAAATTTAAATGCAATGTCAATTGCTATCTACTGTCCTCCTGATTACTCTTTTTGTTCTTACTCATTAGTAATATCTCTTCCATAGCTAGTAACTACTTGTGTCTTAGTGGCTTTACTGCCTTGCTTGTGGTAAACTCAGATAATATATGAGAAATGTCCAGCAATATAAAAATACATTTGTCTTAATATATAAAATTATTTTCTTCTTTTACGTGTCAAATCCTTTCTGAATGTGGGAGATCATGGCTCTCTATAACTTCCTCTTCATTTTTTTTTACTATCCTTATACTCACTGTTCTACCATCCATTTTTCAAGCTCATTAGGTATGTTACTTGCTGTTCCCTTCTGCCTCTTTTGCCTTCAATATACCCTGTGAGTGGCAAATTCTCTAAGCCCTCTTTTCTTATTATGTGTTTCAAAACTTTCAACTCTCTTCTATTCTAAGTGAAACACTCCTTTGTCCATTTATACATTGCTCACATCATCTTTCCTTTGAATTTTCAGCATGTAAAAATTGTACAAATGTTCTACTTGCCTGAGGACTTTTGAACTATTTCTAAATCATGTCCAGAAAAGAAAAAAATTATAAGAACACAAGAAAAATCAAATAAAAAATTTAACCATAGTACCTCATTAGTTACTTTTTAACAAAACTTGTATAAAAGTATTCCATATATAGTAATAAAAAAATAATGATCAAAAAGTAAATTTTAAAAATAAATGCTACATTTTAAACAAAATTTGGTAAGAATTTCAAATTTGAAATTTATGATTAGTATTTTGTACCAATAGGTATAAGGCCATGGTTAAAATGTGCTGAAAAGATTGGTTCTAATTTGATCACCAAAATTAAGTAGCATTGAGCCAGCTTTGGAATCATCCTGGGTATAACGATAAGCTACAGCCTGCAACAATGTCTCTGATTAAGAGGTTTCAAGGAGTGTGGAACCACCTCTTAATCGCTGTTGTTCCCAGGTCCACTCTGACCTATGGTAGTACCACCTGTTAGGGTACCACCTGTGGGCTAATAGTGAACCCTCAAACTGGGGTCAAAACATAAAAATATAAAAATAGATTAGAAAAAAATTGCCAACAATACATTTTTGGAAAAAAAAAATTACCAAAGCTCACAAGAGAATAAAATTTCAGCATTAACACTTTGCTTGTACTGCACATAATATGTGATGTGCAAAACATGTGATTTCCATGTCCATACATCATATGTGGTGCACACAAGCCATGATTTTAAAAGATTTTAAACACTAAGGACATTTAAGAAAAGAGTCTACTATTGAGCAGGATGTCTGAGGCCTAATCTAATATTTTGTGCATCATATATGACCACAGGACACTTGCCTGTTTTCAGATTTATAACTACTGCAAGGCAACTCAGCTTATTTGACAAATATAATGTGCTGATATATAGTGTTTCGCATAATAAAAACTTGTGCATCACATGTAATGCACAGAGTGCAGTGTAAATAACTTATGATTTGTACTTTTTATTATATGAAACATTATATATCAGCACATTCTATTTGCCAAATAAGATGAGTTGCCTTGCAATAGTTATAAATCTGAAGACAAGCATAGACATTTGGATGATACACACTAAAATGCTCCGGACAAGCAAAGGGTTAAATGACCCAAAAGGAGTTGATATGTTGTTAAACAAACTAAACCAGCTTGTGTATAGATTTTGGGTTTAAATTATCCATCATGGGTTGATAAGTTGTAAAAAACAAATCAGTCAACCAATACCAAGGGCTATAAATATGTGATATGATAATAATTTCAATAGATTTATCAAGCAGCTGGCATTGAACAGCATTTTGTGTCTGTAAAGTAAGATATCAGTTGAATTTATCTTGATTTATTGAATATATATTTTTTCCAATCCTCATTTTAGTCTATACAATAAGTTTTTGAACAGAATCTTTCTAACAAAATTTTTTTTACATATGTATATATATTATGTGAAACAGCTAAATCTAACGTATTATTTTTATAAATGTAAACAAATGCCATATATATATATATATATATATGTATGTATGTATGTATGTATGTGTGTGTGTGTGTGTGTCATTCACAAACTGTTTCATTGTATCACAGCTCCTCAGTGTGACTAAACATCTGTATTCCTCAAGCCAGAATCAAAACCGAACTGATTTGGTGTCAGAGCTTCTACCACTGAGCTATCTTCATTCGGCAGAGTGAAACAGCTAAATCTAACGTATTGTTTTTATAAATGCAAACAAATGCCATATATATATATAGGGATCAAATGTAGATCAAATATGGATTGAAATTCAACAGAATGATAAGATAAAAAACAAATAAGAAATGTTTATAAATCTAACATGTTTCAGTTTTATTAAAGAATGAGAAATGGTGAAAAAGAAGAAAGACATTCTGGTATTTTTTATTTATATAAGATATTTCAAAAACCCACCCAGGAATAAAAACATAACCATAACTCCATCCAATAAAGGAGGTAGAGTTGTTGTCATGGATACCAACATCTACCTTGAAAAATTAGAATCCCTCTTAAATGATGTCAACACTTGTATAAAAATCAATGAACAAATAGTAAATATAGACACACAAAATATAAACAAAACAGTCAAGAAACTATTAAAAAATGAAATCAGATCCTGGTGTGCTAACCACCACCACATTACATCAACACAGTACATAGACAAGCATTCATTGGTTAATCTATTCAAAACTAGCTCACTGATTGGTCAGTTCTGACCAATCAAACCGCCTGCATGCGACAAATCTGTTTTCCCGCTCAATATGCTCTGATAATCCCACGTGATACACGATCTTATAAAAACAAAACATGTGTAAGCTCCCGTGTGTTTCTTTTCATTCATCTTTCTACTTGCTGCCAAGATGTAACTTTCAAGAACTCCCATCTTAACCTTTGCAGTCAGATGTTAAAGACTATTACCAACATCCACACAAGTACAAACTCTGAAATCTCTTCTGAACTTGTACCAACTTGTACAATACACAATTCCAAACATGCAACAACTCATCTTCTACAGTTTAATGATCAACTTCTTCTTTATGAGCTTAGATACAAATATTACCTAGTCTAAGAGACACAACTCTGTCTAACTTTTCAGTTCACATGCATTTACATCAAATACTTAATAGATTCAATTGTTATGTTTTGAAATCATTATGTTCAGTTTTGTATTTTATACTATGTGCTATTTACGTCAAATATAAATTGCATTACATCCACACATTGTCCTTAATCCCACCTTTCCTAGCCAAAGTTAAATATTGGTAATCCCGTCGCTACACTGGTCTAGACTAATAGAATACAAACCTACTACACCAACACTCTACGGCTTACCCAAAACACACAAACCCAACATACTCATCAAACCCATTATGTCCAGAATCAACAGTGCATCCCACAAAATGGTTATTGCAAAAAATTCTAATTCCATTCTTTGGCACTATTAACTAAATGCACATTAAATACTCCAGAGGATACGAAAACAAGAAAAACAAGGTTATAGCTAACTTAGAGATCGAATCACTATACACAAATATAGCCATTACAAAATGCTTCAAGATATGAGAAAACCATCTAAAAAATCCAAAGAAAAGTTTCTTCTACTTGTTCATAAAAATATAAAACTATGTAAACTAATCATTAACTACTGTTTCTTCTCTTTCAATAAAAATTTCTATTAGCAAAAATTTAGCTTTCCTATGGGGTCACCTATTAGTAGTGTCCTTGCTTGTCTTTTCAAAGAATTTTTAGAGTCTAGCCTATTTCAGCACATCAATACCTAAAAGCTCTACTTATCTAAGATATATAGATGACATTCTTTTATTATATCCTCATAATATAAATCTATTAGACAATAATGAAACTTAATAAGGTTGAACCTACCATCACAATAAACAATTCTCTTCTCAATATCTTATTAATATGTAACAATAAAAAAAAATTAAACTTTAGCATAAAAACCATTAACAAAAGCAATCTTATTATTTTCTGTTTTTACTACAATCAAAAACTAAAATCAGGATTAGTCATAGGATTCTACACTAGAGTCCTTAAGATATGTTGCCCACAATACCTAAATGAGGAAAAGAAATATATTGGCAAAAGATTTAGAATTCTTCACTATACACATCATTTCATCATCAATGTTAGAAAACAAGCTTATAATGTCCACAACTCCAAAAAAACAGTCACCACTGATAGCACTTGTAAAAGCAATAGAAAATTCATAACCCTACTCTCTAACAGTCTATTTAGAAAATTTTAAAATAAATTAGTTTCTTCTATTACAAGGATCTTTATCACCATTTCCTCGACAATCAGAGATATAATTAGGAAGAAAACTAAAGACAATTTCAATTCATATCCTGGTTTGGTTTGCATAACCAACTTCAATGGGTTATTTAATGCTGACATGATTTTTATTGCTGGTAATTTTTTTTTTTAAATGTATTGCTGGTAATATTTTCTTTTTCAAAAATGTACTGCTGGTAATAATTTTTTTTTTAAATGTATTGCTGGTAATATTTTCTTTTTCAAAAATGTACTGCTGGTAATAATGTATTGCTGGTAATAATTTTTTCTTCAAAAATGTATTGCTGGTAAAAACATTTTACAAAAATGTATTACTGGTATTAAAACCTATTTTTATACTTTCATAGTGTTTTGACACCAGTTTTGGGGGTTAACTATTTGCCCATAGCTGGGACCCTAACAGGTGCTACCACCCCGGGTCAGGGAGGACCTGGGAACACCAGCAATTAAGATGTGGTTCCATACTCCACAAAACCTCCTGATCAAAAGCTTTGCTGTTGGATGTAGTTTATCGTCTTAGCCAGGACACGGATGTACTTTATCATCTTACCTAGGACGTGGATGTAGTTTATCATCTTACCCAAGACAGTTGGTATTTATTAAATAAATTTCTTACAATGTAAAAGAACTTATATCAGCAAGACATCTCAAAACCTAAATGCCTGTATCTAGAAACATAAAGGGATTTACATTTGGACAACCATTTAAACACGGGAACTAAACTGGCCATAACTTTGATGTTACAAATGCCACGCTAATTAAAAAAGAACATAATTCTTTGTCAAAAAGTACTTTGAGAGATTACTCATAAATGTATTGTCTAAAACATTATATCACATCACCAACACTTACTGAATCTAACGTATGTTTATCTAAGACAAACAGCATATACGTAAAAACATTCCCAAATCAACATGCAAAAAACCCACCAAGCATATCTACTAGACGTATACACACTTATAACTAGAATTATTATATGCTTACATACATAAAGCAAAAATTACAGTTATTTGGTTTGGTTATGAATCCATTAATTTTTTGGATTTTTGAACAAATTCATTGTTTCCTATCATATATATATATATATATATATATATATATATATATATATATATATATATATATATAACTTCAAATGTTATTATTAAATGGAAACTTCTTATGCAGAATAGATGCCCCATTTTTATTTATTAAATCTTAGTAAAGAAACTGTGTCTTCTGGCATCCTACTCCTCTACTAAGATTTCTCGGAATGTGTACAGCATGTTAGCCCCTGTTAGGGTCCCAGCTATGAGTGTAAAAATACCAGTAATACATTTTTATATAAAAACAAGTTACCAAAAATACTTATTTTATTTATAGTAAAATTACCAACGATATGCACATTCTAATGAATTATAACCACTTCACCCAAATCTGTTTAAAATACTACCAAACAACCAACAGGAACTCTTTCATGACATTAATCTATATAATATCTGACAATTTCTTAAATCAAATTGTATTCCAAAATATAACTTCAACATAAAACACACACATTACTGCCTCAAGCAATTATGTCCACACAAACATGTATATGCACAAAAGCTGAGTATCATCTACCATGTATTCAACTGTGAAAGCAGAATAACATATATTTTTATTACTTGCAAGCTCCAAGAAAATTAAATTTTGGCATTAAATGACCCATAAGGAGTTGATGTGCCATTAAACCAACCAATCAATCATAATGTGCAAGCCAATAGACATAATACACACTGTTCAAACAATAGGAATGGGGTGTCTATGTCAAATAGGAAATATCCACTATAACATTTGATTTAATAAAGCTGTTGGATTAAAAGTAAATCCATTAATTCATTATATATATATATATATATATATATATATATATATATATATATATATATATATATATATATATAAACAAACTTTAAACATTAGTTTTAGTAGATACTTGTATTTGAGTAGGCTCTCTGTTTATTAACAGTATATTTATTTATTTTTGTTTACCAGCCTGAATGTTTAGGAAATCATCTTAAAGAAAAATTTGCACTCTCCGGCAGGATTTGAAACCGCATTTCCCAGAGCAAAGGGAGCTACAGTTAGACCCCCAGCATGCTCTAAACAAATGAGTTACAGAGGACAGTTGGTCAAGCAAAGTCAAATTTGAGCCTTTACCTAAAATTTACCTCATCATAGATCTCCTGAAATTTTTCATATCCAAACCTAAACAAAAAGAATTTTACAATGGATTTTTTATTAATCCGACAGATTTTTTTCAATTTAAACATTACTTTTAGTGGATATTTGTATTTGAGTATGTTGTGTCAGAAACCTACCACCCCTCTTGAAGATGAACTTGTCTGCGAACAAAGACTTTAAATAGTGGCATGTCAAAAGAGAGATAGAGAGAGAAGTTCTTAGCTGAGCTAGTTATTGACTACTCAGGCGATTTCTGTACCTTTTTACCAACCTATTAAAACCCTTTTTATTGTTACATGTTATTTGGCGTTTGTCTCTACTAACCCCAAATCAACATCATATCAGAGTAGATGCTCTGTTTATTTATTAAAAAGTATATTTATTTATTTTTGTCTACCAGCATGAATATTCAAGAAATTTTATTAAAGTAAAATTTACTCTCTCCAGCAGGTTTTGAATCTGCATGCTCACCTGCATTCAAATCCTGCCAGAAAGCATAAAAAAATAATGGAGAACTGATGGTAATCCATCTCTAGGCTTTATTCCAAATGACAAGTCATCATAATTTTTCTTCTTCTGTATGCCATGTTCCTTCATGATATGGGCAATCATGGGTATTCATAACTTCCTGTCCTTTGTAGCTCTTAGTAAGGTTTGTCTTTTTGATATCTCTCCTTATCTCTATTCTGCCAACCACTTACTCAGGCTTTTTAGCAAATTATTCACTGTTTTCCTCTGTCATTCTTGCCTTCAATATACCCTGTCATATTCTCCAAGCCGTCTTTCCTTACTACGAAACCCAAAATCAAAGAAAATTAAAAGTAAATATGGAAGAACATTTTTTATTAACAGTAAGTAGAATTAGTATTTCTCAACAGATGAATCACCATTTTGAATACAGGGTTGCAATTTTTAATAAAACTCTAGAAATCATTTGGACAGATTTCATGTATTATTAAACCTGCGTCTTTAATGAAATTTCTTAAATCCTGATGTATTTTTGGTTCTCTGTTGAAATCAACATTCTTTATTTGGCCCCAAACCAAAATATCTAACGATGTGATATCAGAGGACATTTTTGTCCAAATCAATGTTCCCAATCACTCAAGTCAGCAATTTGGTAATTCTCTAACTAAAAAAAATCTCTAGTGACGTATGAGTAATATGCAGGTGCACTGCCCTGCTGAAAGTTCGTTGTTTGTAAAATCTTTCTGGAGAGTTAGGAAAATGCAATAATTCCAAAATTTTCAAGCAGTTTTCACTTGTAATGTTTCCATCAATGTGGTTAATTACTTTATTTAATTTCAATACATGTCACTATCCATCCTAAGAGATGATTACGGTTTCTTTCAAGGAACTATGAGTGTGAGTGAAAATTTAGATAATGGGTATGACGTTAAACTGCATCCAACAGCAAGGCCTCTGATCAGCAGGTTTTGAGGAGTGTGGAACCACCTTTTAATTGCTGGTGTTCTCAGGTCCACCCTGAAACCGGGGTGGTAGCACCTGTTAGGGTCCCAGCTATGGGCAAATAGTGAATTCCTAGTTTTTTTCCAGATCTTACTCACATCCTGGGTATGACAATAAACTACATCCGCGTCCTGGGTATGGTGATAAACTACATCCGCATCCAACAGCAAGGCCTCAGATAAAGTTTTTGGAAAAATAATGTTGCCAGCTATACATTTTTGAAAAAATAATGTTGCCAACTATACGTTTTTGAAAAAATAATGTTGCCAGCTATATGTCTTTGAAAGAACAATGTTGCCAGCTATACGTTTTTGAAAAAATAATGTTGCTAGTTATACGTTTTTGAAAAAATAGTGTTGCCAGCTATACGTTTTTGAAAAAAATAATGTTGCCAGCTATACGTTTTTGAAAAAAATAATGTTGCCAGCTATAGGTTTTTGAAAAAATAATGTTGCCAGTTATATGTTTTTATGCCAGATAGAAACATTTGAAACCATTTACTTGAATAAGAATAAACAAGCTGTGGTTTAAGCATGCAACTCTAAAAGAAATAAGTGAAAATTACCAAACACCTACACTAGGCACAATCATTCTCAATGTCTTTGCTTAATAAAAATTCAAAATGGTGTCAAGACTTTAGAAAAATGTTCTGCACTGTGAAAACATATCAAATACCAAGAGATAAATAAAAACAGTTTTTTTCAGTCAAGCATTATGTTTACAAAGTATATATATTTAATATATATGTGCAAACTGGATTTGGCATTAAATGGCCCATAGTGATTGATATGCCATAAAACCCCAAACAACCAACCAACCTATCTAGGTACTGACTAGGCTTGAAATTGCTTAACTTTGGGGATCATAAGGAAACTGGTTTCAACATGATATGGACTTAAGTCATAAGAATGAAAGGGATAAGGGAGAAGATGAGAAGATACAGGCAAATAGTAAGATGACAGCAGAGACATGAAGTAAATGATATACTTAGTTGTGAACATTCATAGAATTTTAACAGGCCATCTACTTTCAAATAAATTGCATTTGCTTTTAATTATATGTACTGAATTCACTGGAGTGAATGTTATGTCTTTTCTGGGGAACTTGTTTTCAGTCATTCACCACTGCTTGAAAGAAACATCCAAACATACCTTTCATGTTCTGTTTTCATCTACAATGGAACTATGATATATTTTTTTGTGTTATCACAAAAGAAATGTTTGATATAATAATTGAAAAATTTTTTCTTCAAGCAGCAATAAAAACATTTCTTTACACTGACTGCTTTGAAATATTAAGAGAGATTTTTATTCACCTACTTTGGGTTATTATGAGTAGAAATGTTAACTAATATGTGATTTGTTTCAATGTCTGTTACTTACATTTTGTTACCTTTAGTATTATTTATTTTATGCATTGACAAGTGATAAACTGTTTTTTTGTCATGTTGAGATTCTCCGGGAATGCTGGGAATTTTTATTATTTTCTTTCTTGATCACAATAGCAAATCAATCTCCATATTGTTTTAACGTTTGTGAAGACATGACAGCATGACCTAGGCATAAAGAAATTTTTGCATGTATTGAACAAACAGATTAGTGCTTTGCTTTATTGTAAGCTCTTCGGTACTCAGAATAGCTAGTATATGTAGCAAGCTGGAATGTTCTATTCTGCCACTTAGGCAATCCCATTCTCTGGGTCCTGGTTCTTGTGTGGATATTGTGATAGATAAATAGCCATCATTCACCATTATGTTTGCTTGAGTACAAAGCTGTGCTGAATTACAGCCTGCTCACTCCTGTCTACCAACTGGACACTAGATTGGAACCTTCCTGTGAAGATGAGTATCACATTGATTCTACAACATTCTTCTGTGAACACAAGTGAAATATATAAGGGTGAGCATGTGTATATATGCAATGTCAGATTTTATTATGCAATTCAGGTTTATGGCCATATTATATTGAAACACCAGTTCCCATATGGTCGTCAAAGTTAAACAATGTTGTATTAAGCAATAAGTACCTACTTGGGTAACCACTTGGAAATACCAGGTGTTGTAAGTTCAGATGTATGGGTGGTGTAATGGATATTGGCTCAGAATTGTTGTTAATCAGAGAGCCGAGTTCCAAATCCAGTTGGATTCATTATATTCCCTTACATGTAAATACCCTTTGGAGAGCTATGAATCCACCTCTTCTCTCCCAGTTATTAGTTAATTAGTAAGACTTGTATTACTAAACCATTATCATCACAAAAAAAAATAAAACTTCTTAGAATCTAAAAATATTTTCTAGCTTTAAATAACCTGCAGAGAAAATGAATCAAATGCAGCTTAGCTACATGTCTTTTAGACGTATTTACATCCTCTGGAATGTAAATATATAGAAAATAATGTGACTACAAAGTGAGGGATCAGTTTATATATTGATTGTAAGATAGAATTGGTCTCCCACTTTTTATATCCACATGATAATTTCTTGTTTGTTTATCAAATTCTGATTAGGTATGAACCCAACTCTTTTCCCCTCAGCTTTGAGTTAATTAGTAAGAGTTTATCAATAGACTATTATTCCCCACCACAAAAATAAAACTTCTTAAAATCTAAAAATATTTTCTGGCTTTAAATATCCTGCAAAGGGTTGATAAGCCATAGAAAATAAATCAACCAATCAATATTATACAAGTCAATGTTTTCTCAATAAAATTAGTATTAACCAATCAATGTTCAGAAAATTTTCAAGAAATGTTTACAATAACATGTTGACTGCCGGAGGTCAATTACAAAAAATGACTTCAAACGCCAACATTATAATAGCCAACTTAGGCAATAAAAATTTTTATGAGTTGATTTATAGCATCAACTGAAGTCTTAACATCATTTTCATACTAAAAGTATCACTGTACAATTTGTGAAATGTTTGCTTGTTGATCAACTACCATATAACACAAAATGTGCAAGAATGGATGATGGAACAAGATGTTATTTAGAAGCTATACCACCAACTGAAAAGAAACAACATCCAACCAGACCTTTGTGCAAAAAGCAAAGTACAGCAAGAAACATAGTACTTTTGGGCCATTTGTGAAAGCAAACCACCTGCCAGTGTTGTTGATTATTTCAAAAATCACAATTCAGGGTGTCTAGTTTGGATATTGGACACTTCTGTTGTTTTTTTTTTTTATTTGTGTTATATATTCAATATTTCTATCATTGCCTGTACGATTTTTGATTTTTGCCTTAGAAGGCAGGTCCAAGTAATTTGCATTAAAAGCAATGAAAAAAATCTTGTGATAGCAAGATCAGAAAAACAAGATAACTAGTGACTGGCCTCATAATAAAAACTCAGTTATTTCTTGCTCTATTTCCATGGTATCTCAGTACATACAGCCTGGTCCAAAGATTGAACTCACAGTTACTGTCTCATCAAATTCATAAACCAATATTTTGATTCACTAGGCTATTCTTATAGATTAAATAAATTGTTCAGTTAGAAATTCCATAAAGGTTACAAGGATCAGCAAGAACCTGAAGAAGGTTGGAAAGCACAATGACCAAAATGTTATGATAATAACAATAATGATGAGGACAATAGCCGACATGTAAATAATAACTCCTTATTCCAGGAATTCAGACAGAAAGTTGTAACAGACAATCAGGTCAACCCAACAAGAGACCCAGAGTTGGTTAAGTATGGTGCAGTAAGTACCAGGAGTTATGTCCTCTTTCACAATTGGCTGTTGAGAGATGACTTTCTACTTAGAATAGGTAGCATTGACAAAATTTGCATACTGCTACAGGACAGGTATTAGCCAAGGTGTGGATCTGAGACTGAGAGAGCTATATAACATCAGATAAGACAAACACAAAAGTACCTAAGCTCATTTTTTTTTTAAATTACTGAAAGTAAATTGTTTTGTGGGTATCATATATTTTATTATGCAAATACAATATAAATTTATATTTATAAATAAATCCAAAAGATCTACACAATGCAAGCATATTTGATTAACACAATATCTTGTATATCATAATAAATTAATATTTTACATATGAAAAAGGGCTTTTTGACATTCTATAACTTTCATCAATCTTTCAATCATTGACTTTGTTAACTTTTCTATAGCTTTGATTTTAATATTACTTGCAGAATCCTTTATTGCTTCAGAAGATCTTTAATTGATTATTGTTTTCCATTCTGACATACATCTCTTCTAATGATAGATAAAAAAAATTCTTTTTAATTAATTTCTTGAATGGTTAGGAGCCATTACATTAATTTGGTATCTTTCAAACTTTGTTTTTGTAACATGGTCAATAATCAGTTGAATAGACTATGAAAGATTATTGTCTTACATGAAAATATTCCCAAAATATTGTGTCTTAGAATATAGAATAATTCTCTGCATTTTACTTGATACGATCATCAACTTTGAAGAAATCTATAGTCTTACTACCTATAATAAAATGATATTTAAACCAAACAGAGTAGTTGATACTATATGATTGTGAAGAAAAATAAAAAAAAATAAAAAAATATATATATGAAACTATAAGATTTCCTATAAATTTTAGTAAATATGTAGCTGATACCAATATGATTGAGGGGAAAAATTAAATTTTATGAAATATAAGAATGTCTCAAGGGGTTGATAAGTTGTAAAACAAAACAACAAAATATAAAATACTAGCCCAAAATATTACTGCACTTGTCTCTTCTAAATTATGTCAATTAGACTATTTCTATAAGAACCCAAGCTTCATGCACATCCAATGAAGCTCTAAATTTATTGCTAAAAATTAATGTTAAGAAATCAATTTCTAGATACTTCAATGTCCAAATTTCTTCTCAGTTGATGGTATAGCTTCTAAATAATGCTTTGTTCCACTATTCATTTTTCAATGTTTTGTGTCATTTGTCAGTTGATCAACAAGCAAACATATACAAATTGCACAGTGCTACTTTTAATGTGAAACTAATGTTAAGATTTCAGTTGAAGCTATAAAGTAATGTTAAAATAAAAGCTATAGAAAAAGTTAACAAAATCAATGACTGAATGATTGATGAAGGTTATAGAATATCAAGAAAACCTTTTAGAAGCCTCTACTATTTACCTTGAGCTTCTTGATAAAATCAAAAGGAGAATCAGCAATATTATCAGTCCTGATCTGATAGCTGAGCTTCAGACACTTTCCCACCACCATAAGGCTGCCTCTCTGTATCTTTTCTATAAATACTTTCATGGTAATTGTTCACTTTGTTTTATTCCCCTCCCCCCACAGACAATGAATTGTAAATATGGGGACTAGTTAGTATTTTCATAGAGACAATGAGGTATTATGGTGAATGTAGTAAGAAAGGTAAGAATGTGTTGTTTTGTTATTAGGAATATTGGTGTATGTTTGGGTCAGTGTTTGCGGTTAGCTAAGTTTAATGTTAAGACAGAAGAAAATCATCCTTTTCCCCATGCACCATTTTGGCCTTGTGCCACATTTTCTGTAAATAAACAGGAATTAATATCATTCTTTGCTATGACACCTAGACTTTTTGAATTTAAGTGCAGTACTAGACTGGTGTCGATATCTCATCAATTTACAGTAGAGCTAGCTAGATGTAACCGTAAATCCTATGCTAACAGACTTTTCTCAGAATTTTCACTTGTGGAACTCCCTTCCAGCTCAATGCTTTCCAACCAACTTTACTCTGCAAAAATTTAAATGTAATGTCAATTGCTATCTACTGTCCTCTTGATTGCTCTTTCCTCCACACATTATTAATGTTTCTGTTCCTAATTCCTCCACACCATGTAACACCTTGCGTCTCAGTGGCTTTACTGCCTCGCATGGGGTGATACCAATTAAAAACAAATATTTGATTTCTCTTTGTGACATTTACTTAAATGTGCTTGCTGTCATGTCTTTAGCCAGTTTTCTGCATCTTTTTCTCTCAGTTTACATTCACAACATGATCTTGAAATATTTCCTTGCTGATCAGTTCTCTTTTCTTTTTATTAACATTTTAATTTTTCTCAAATGTCTACTTGTAATATTCTTAGTCATTTTTTTTTAAATTATTTACATTATTCAGACTGTTGTCCTCATCTTTATTGTCATGTTCATGACATTTCAGCCGTTGTACACTCCGGATTTCTTCAGGTGTTATATGTTTGAATTTCAAACCAAACCCTTTATTCACATCATGAATATGTCAATAAAGATGAAGACAACAATCTGAACAATGTAAATAATGTAAATAGTTAAAACACCTCATCTCAGAAATATAGATGCATATTGTTTTGTTTTTTTGTTTCTTTTACTGATATTACTAACATTTTCAGTTTCTTTTTTGATTGACATGAGATTTCTGTTCAACATTTTTGTAATTTCCTATGTTGTGTTCCCATCAAAAATCATTCATTAATTTATTCAGTTAGCACATTTTGTACCGCTGGGCTCATCACTCCTCTCCATCTTACAATTGTGGTTCATGGTGACATTCAAGACAGAAATGTCCAATGGCTTGCTGGTTCCTTTTGCACCAGGGATGTTAAGGTTACCTGGTCCCTCTTCTCAGAAGTTAAAGAGGCAAGACCTACAAGACAGATTGTTTTGAATTCAGAGTTTTCCTTCTGCTGGACTAGTTGCCAATCAAGGCTATAGGACCCAGTCTGTCCTTCCACAGCTGGAGGAATAGATGGATCCATACCTTTCCCAATTCTAATAGATGTAAGTAAATGCAATGGACTCAACTGGAATTAGAACTCAGCTCTCCAGTTCCTCAATCCATGCTGCTATCATTACTCCACCTTGCCTCTGCCATAATCAAATAGAATAGTGCAATGGCTTGCCAATTCCTTTTGCACCAGAGATGTTGAGGTTACCCCATCCCTCCTCACAGAAGTTAAAGAGGCAAAACCTACATGACAGCAGGTTGTTTGAATTCAGAGTTTTCCTTCTCTTAGACTGATGATGATATCGGAAATAACTTTACAAAAACCTGTTTCTCTTTTCAGGTTATATCTTTCTTGTGACTGATGGCAATTTTTATATATTTGAAATTTAATAAATACTGATAACTATTCTTATATATATTTATTTACAATAAATAAGCCTCAAGTTGTTTAATCACATTTCACACAGTAAATAACTTATAATGAATATCTGTAATAAAACATGGATATTATAAGCTGAAATTCAAATTATATTGCTAACATAAAATATATTCTGAAAATTGAATCAATGTCAGTTGGCTTAAACCAGATATCACAGAGCAATCAAAAATGAAATTGTAAGCAAGGAAAAGACAAGAACAAGAAAAAAATGTCTTTAAGAATGTCAGAAAAAAAAAGAAATTTCAGAAAAGTTAAAAGGATAGTAAGAAAAAGGAAGATGATTAACTAACAAGAAAATATGTGTAGCAGCTTCATGATACAAAACAGGATAAAAAAAAATAAATGTAAATTAATATTGGCTCAAGACATGAAAGAATATATATATATATATATACACACACAGTGTAACCCGGATATAAGAGAGATTTTCTCTGGTCCCCAATTAGAGCCTGTGTTACCTAAACAAAATAGACCAAACCCGGATATAAGAAACTTCTTCTCCGGTCCCGACAACTCTCTTATATCCGGGTTACACTATATATATATATATATATATATATATATATATATATATATATATATATATATATATATCCAGGAAAGAATGAGCAGCTCTGAAAGAGTCTGCCCAAAAGTAGCCTATATGAAATGGCAGAACTTCAATATTAATTAAAAACCAGGTTGGCAGTGACTGGCCACTTCTATCAGTTTCATGTACTTGCACACAATCATCAGACAGCCATTAGAGAGAGAGAGAGATAACTTTTAAATATCAATTTTTTTCCCTGACTTTGAAGTTTCTTGGTAAAATTTACATTCTTCAAGGGGTTGAGCACTATATACAAAAATATCTGCTGTTTCTTAAATCTTAAGTCTTTTATATATATATATATATATATATATATATATATTCAAACAGTTTTGGTTAAGTAGTTTATATATATTATGTCGATTAGTTTTCATTGTGATCCTTTCATATATATAAAAATCAAACATAATTTCCTGATGAAAATCTGGCTGACTACAATTGTTTATTTTCACAAATCTCAGTGACTTTACAGCTATTCCATTCTCAGTGATTTGAGATGGTTAATATATTATGCATGTATGACTTATTATGACATCTTCGATTAGCCAAGGTGGGAATAAAATGCCCAGTTCAATGAACACCTAATGCCAACTGGTTGAAGAATGCATGACTGTTAGGCAGGAACCTGACAGTCGTGGTCAGTCACACCTGCACTAGGAAATTATGATTTATGTAATTTGCTCTGCCATTACAGTATTGAAACCTTTTCTTTACTGTTCATCTATTCAATTATGCTCCTTTTCTAGCTGATTAGGTTTTTTTATATCTGTTTTACACACACACACACATATATATATATATATATATATATATATATATAATTATTTTTTATAAAAAAAATTTATAAGTATGTTATAAAATCACTACAAAAATAGCCATTTTGTTTCAACACACTCTGTGTCTTATCAAGTGATGATGTTGAAAATAATATATATATATATATATATAATGTGAATCAAATTAAACTTGGTGGGTGAAAAAACCTGGATAGCACAATTTTCAAACTGGCATCCAACGAAAAAATTTAAAAAAAAAAAGAAAGAGCCAGAAACTTCCGAATAGGATGAAAGAAATCATCAAGTATCTTAAATTTCTACAACAAAGAAAAAAAATCCCCAGCGAGTAATAAATTAAAAACAAAGAGTGCTCAATACACTTAATAAAGCAAAGATAAAATAAATAAATAAATCCTAATGAGCCATGTAGCACCTACCTAGATTTCACCACATGGGATCATCAAGGTGAACTGGTCAGTTCACCCTGATGATCCTATGTTATGAAACCTAGGTCAGTAGTACCTGGCTCATTAGGATATATATATATATATATATATATATATATATATATATATATATATAGGCTGGTGAAAGAAATTTGAGAGAAGAAAAAATAATAATATTTATAAGACTAATAATAATTATTATATATCAGTAGGCATTTTGTCCAAATGGAAGCATGATGAGAAACATTTTAAAAATCAGAATTTTGGGACACACCTGTATGTATATATATATATATATATATATAGAGAGAGAGAGAGAGAGAGAGAGAAAATCTATTTTTTATCATTTCTATAGGGTCTCTTTTTAAGCTTTCTTGGAGGCAACTTTTATTGATAATTCTCCTGTCTGAATCAACTCTCTCTATTCCATGATTTTTCCATTTCTTCATCATCTCAGTTTCTTGCAAGCACAGTGATTACAACATATTATCTGTCTTTTATTGGATATAATTCTATATAATGCAGAATGAAGATGCAGATCTCAGATTGTTGAAGTTTTTATAGCAAAGTGCATACCTCTGTCTTCTTGCAGCTTCATCACCCATCTGAAATTTTAATGTCTGTAATTACCTATTGATAACATTTCTTTTCTGCAAATTGCTATCTGAATGCTTCAGCATTGAGTCATGGAAATTATCCAAGGAACTTGAAACTTAAGAAACTGTGTAGAAACTCCAAATTCACTCTCAAACATTCATTATCATCTGTAAAAATAAGGGATAGATAAGTGATTCTCACATGGGAGGCACTTGGCTCCTGGGAAAAAAATTCCATATCTAGAGAGAGGAATATTATTTGGAGAGTAATTGGGAAAGAGTTTCAAGAATGAATTCTGTATATTGTGTATCTATTGAGTCAACCAAAAAGATTGTTTGATTTATTAAGTAAATTTTCTAATAAGCAAACAAAATGTTTGGACAATGCAATATAAATATGCACCAATCTCAAATTAACAGAACACAAAAAAAAACTACCATTTCTGACCTAACACTTTCACTAGCACATTGTTGTCAGGCTGTGCTGCCCTGTTTGGGGAAAATATGAAATTGCCATTTACTGGAATTTAATGACTGTAATGACCCTGACAGCAATTTCACATGGGTGCCGTTATTTTGGTTTCAATCAGATACTCAGCAGTACAGGCTAAGTTTTACCCCCCCCCCCCAATATAATAAAAATACTGTGCTGGTTCATTTGAGAGGAAAAATAGAAAATTGTCATTTATTGGAAATAAATAACTATAAAGACACTGATGGTGATTTCTTGTAGGCACTGTCACTTGGCTTTTGATCAAATACTCTGCAGTACAGACTAAGCGAAACAACACCCCCAAACCACAATATAATAAAAATACATAGCAGGTTAAATTGTATGGTACTATATGTCTGTGTTGGTTTGGAAATAGCACTGAGTGCCAGTTAGTTCATAATATGAATGAATGTGAAAGACTAACATTTCAAGTTATATAAAAACATAAGAACTTAAAGACATAAGTAAATCCACAGCAGAAATGTTAATTAAAGTGTTAGGTTTGTATTAAAAAAAAATTCTTGAAAAGCTTTATATATATTTGACATTTCTTGTCCTATATCTAATGGTATTCAAATCCATGGCCTTCTCACTCCTATTATAGGAGCCCATCACTCATTAACCATGTCTTCAGTGTAGCTGTACTTACCACGCCTGGCCAATTGTGGGTTGGTGATACTATTTAATCCATAGTTTGGGTGGATGGTCATTGACTGAGGAGTTCATCAGCTCTTGTTTTTTGTCATGCTGGGGTTCCACTAGTTTGGTAAGAGAGTTAGTTTAGTCACTTCTCCAAGACCATTTGCCAACCAAGGCTATAGATCCCAGTTTGTCCTGCTATTTACCTTATGGTAAGCTGGGGATGAATCCATCTCTTTTCCCATGGTGGATTCATACCTTTCCCAAGGGTATCTGCACATAAGTGAATACAAAAAACTCGACTAAAATTTGAACCTGGCTCTCCGATTCCTCAATCTGAGCTGCTATCCATTATCCCACCATACCTCCACTTTAATGATATACATTTCTAATACCTTTCATACTGGCCCCACTCCCATTTGTCCTCACTTTTTTTTTCTAATATCTTTCATATTAACCCTCACCACTTTTGTGTTTTTTTTTTTTATAAAAGATTTCATTCTTTATATTGTTCATTATTTTTATGATTGGGCTTCTTTTAAGTGATAGTCACATCTGGTACATTCTCAGTTATTGAGATTGGTCCATCTGATTAATTTTTAATTCAGAAAGAAAAGGCAACAAATGTTTTCACTTACTCATCAAGAATAAGGATTAAAAGGAGAATAAGTAGAAACATGCTCTTCTCACTTGTCTGGGTGATTTCTTTGCCAATACACATTCTTTAGTTGGGGTGGATGGTCATTGACTGAGGAGTTCATTCTATCTTTAACACTCTTTTTGTGTTGCTGGGGTTCCACTTACCCTCCTCACTTGACCAGTTTAGTCACCAAGTACTCAAGTTTTGAATTTGGAGTTGTCCTACTTAGAGACCAGTTGCCAAACAAGTTTATAGATCTGTCTGTCCTGCTATTTACCTGAATTTTTATAGCATTGTTTCCTGACTGAGCTGGCTCATGTGAGAAAAAAAATTGCCATTTACTGGAAATAAATAACTATAAAGCGACTCCTGTTGATTTCTCATAAGTACTGCTACTTGGCTTCTGATTGGATACTTTGCAGTACAGATTAATCAAACCTACAAACACTATTGACCAATATTTCATCATGTTTTGAAAATGTATGTATACATCAACAGCAGGTATTATAAGTTTCATAAAGACTTATACACTTTAAATATAGATATGTAGGCAAAATAAAGACATGTCATTAGATCTTGAGAACACACAGCCTGTCTGAAGTTATTAAGCAAATCAGGTAAACTTTAATAACTCAAAAAGTTCTGAACCAATATTTGTCAAATTTAAATTCATCTATTTCTACCCTTAGTAAAATATTCAATTAAATTTTCTGCCATTTTTGATAGTTTTTGAGAGATTTATGAAAATAGACTGACTGACTGAAATTATTATGGAGATTAAACTAATATTAGCTTAAGACCTCTGAAATCTAATAAAAACTATTTTTCCATAATATATGTTGAAACATGGGTAAAGGGAAGGATCTAACAACTGCTGAAAAGCAGAAAATAGAAAAGTTATTAAATGAGGGAATATTCATATTGAAGATATCAAAGGAGCTTTGAAGAGATCATCGAATGACAAAAAAGGCTGTTGAAAATATAACTGTTTTAATAAGTCAAAGCAAAGGAAAAGGCTTTAAGAACTTGCTTCCTTGAGATGAACATAAACTAAAGTGAATTATAGTGAAACAACCCTTTTTGACCAGTGCTCAGATCTTTGAAAAAGCTGGAATTGAGGGAGTCAAGAAGGACAAAAGGTTTAGAATAATTTGTAAATTGGGATCTGTAAAAATCTCCTAGGCAGCCTCCCCTCACAAAAGCAAATATTTTAAATCATCAAAATTGGGCAAAGAAATACATAAAAATTGACTTGTCTAAAGTAATTTTCATGGACAAATCTTGAGTGGCATTTGATGGACTTGATAGATAGGCCAAAGGATGGGTTTTATCCAATTCAAACTGTGGCTAAAAGAAGGCAACAAAGGAGGTGGTAGTGTTATGATGCTGTTGCCCAAAACCATTATTAAAACATTCAAATTAAATGAAGCAGTTAAACTGAAAAGTGCTAAGTATTGTACAAGTCCCAGTCTCACATTTTCAGAGTGAAGTGTGTATTTATACCTGACAATGCTCCTTATGTATCTAAGCTTGCCTGTGAATTATTTGAGCATAAAAGATTTACAGGAGAGAAGATAATAGAATGGCCACCATCAAATCCTGATCTGAATCTGATTGAAAATCTATGGTCAATTGTGAAGATGAAATTGTATGAAGGTGGCAAACAGTATAACAGCAAAGCAGACCTAAGGGAAGCAATTGAACATGATAAAGTAAAAACAAAATTAAAACCAATGGATAATAGATTACTGGCTATTATTAAGAAGAATGGTCACTATATTAAAATATAAAGGATTCAAAGACTTATATGTATTTGTTATTTGTTCTATTATTGGTGTTGATCAATTTTTGATGATTTTATTATGCTTTTTATTGGAGTAAAATGTAATTATTTGGATTTGCCTAATAACTTCAGATGGTAGTTTTTTTAGAATACATCAAATAACTTCAATAAAACATATTGATACTACTTAAAATTTTAACTCAAGCATTGTTTTGACATTTAAATTGATTGTTTAAAATTTGACAATTTTTTTCAAGCCAAGTTTGAATTATTGAATTTTATATGATTTGCTTAATAACTTCAGAGAGAGTGTATATACATTAACAGGCAATAAATTTTGTTAAGAGTTATAAGTACATCTTAAAGCATATATATAGATTGATATCAGGCAATGTAAGCTTTCTTAAAACTCGTAATGTCATAATGTATGATTTGAAAATGTATATATACATCAACAGGTGGCAATATAAGTTTCATAAAGACTTATAAGTACATTATAAAAATATACATTGACAGCAGGCAATACAAGTTTTATAATAAACTTATAAGTATATTTTAAAAACATAATACACACTAACAACAAGCAATGTAAGTTTTTTACAATATATATATATATATATATATATATATATATATATATATATATATATATATATATAAATGAATATACATAATATCCAAGATCAATAGCATGACTTGGAGTTTCATTCAGTTTGTACAATCTTCAGGTGTGAAGATATTCTGACCGCTAAATGGTTCACATTCTTGTGGTGATTATTCCAAATTGTGTGTTAAAACTTGTTTATTTAATTATTTCTGCATAAAATATCAGAATTAATTATTAATAATTTATATCATTCAAATTCATAAGTTCAGAAAGCAAAAAATAAAAAAAAATAAAAGATAAACAAAAAAAAAATTTTTTTATATCATTTACATTTGAATTTGCATTCAAAAGTAAACAATAAATCAAGGCCGTTAACTCTCAATTTTTTAACCAAAGATACCTTAATTATACAGATTAGCTGAAACTAGACCATAAGTTAGAAAAATATTATGAGGGTGCAAATATTTAAAAAATAATACATCTGGACTATATATCTAATATACTTATAAAGGTGAAATTATATATACACACACATATAAATTAACTGAGTACAGTAATATTGGATTGTATGTGTGTATAGGTAGAAATGTTATTTATGATGGGTTCTAAGAATATTAAAAGTTGTTGCATATTATATTAAAATTCATAAAATCTATTTTGCAATCTCTTTTAATCAGAGTCAATGTGTTTGAGCAGGTGCTTGGATTTGTGGATACATGTGGGCATTAATTTGAACCTTGCATTCAGCAAGTTCAGGTTATTTAAGTATTTTATTATAATAAGCTTCTCCAACAAACACAAGTTACATCTGTCTCCCTTTCCATTGTTAATATGACACTAAAGATGAGGACAACAGTTTGAACAATGTAAATAATGTAAATAATTACAATATCTCATCTCTATATATGTATATTGACAGCAGGCAACAAGTTTTGTAAATTAATGAGATTTGGAAAGTAGAGGTGTGGCCACAGAACATAGTTTGAGAAATAGCTGTTTTCCAGATTTTTGTAGGCTTAATTTATACAGAAATTAACTCCCTCTGTAAAATCATAATGTTGAAAAAAATATCAGATGACAATTCAAAATGATGGAGGAATAGAGAAAATCTAGAATCACAAGGAGAGAAACATTATCCAGAACTGTGAGAACCCTAGCAATAAATATCAACTTCTACTGACTCTGGAAGACATTCTTTTGTTATGGCATATTTCAATTCACTTATATCTTGAGATACATTTCAACAAATCCTATAAAGAAACTTGGATTCTTTTACCAGTTCAGCCATAAAATTTTATTTGCTAAAATCTGATATATTTGAATTTACTTTTTGCCTAAAAGGCTGCCTTCTTTTCTTCTTGAATCCAGAAATTCATCTCTCTACTTGTTGCCATTTTTCATTGTTATGGTGAGTGGGAAGCTACAACCAGAAGGCTTACGTGCACTGTTTTCTTAAAAGATAACCTTTTATAGCTAAATAATATATTTTCAGTCAGTCTGTCTTTTACTGCCTGCAATAAGAATTCAGAATCTGAGTATGCCTAAGAAGAGTAAAAGGGTGCAAAAATCTTGGCAGTTGTCTGCTTTCTTCCATTTTAGTTCTTTCTACTTTAAAGCTGTGCAAAAAAAAATTGCCTATGAAAATACATTTTTGATGTACATGGTTTTGTTTTACAGTTTTAGCTGTTAGATTTTTAGATGTTGGTAAACTTTTTGTGTGTAAGTATGCATTTATGTATACAAAAATGCCCGAGTAAAGTTGGATGAGAATTCAAGAGAATGGTAAATATTTACACTATTTAGATTGTTTAAACTATTGTCCTCATCTTTGTTATCATATTCACAATATTTACACCATTGTGTATTCCGGCCTTCTTCAGGTGATTAGAATTTTAAACCAAGCCCTTTATTTCCACTGGGTTAGATTGTTCTACTTCTACATGCCATGCCTCTTCTGGATATTCCAGTTTCAGTTATTTCCCTTAGTAATTCAACTGCTCAAGTTTTTGTTCAACCTCTGCTTGTGGTCAGGTATTGAACTCACAACTCTTTGGGTTAAGTCACTGGATTAATTCAACCAATGCTTTTATCCATTGGGCCAGGTTCAAAATTCCAATCACCTGAAGAAGGCCAGAGTATACAATGGCCGATACGTTGTGAATATGACAACAAAGATGAGGTCAACAACCCGAACACTATAAATAGTTACAATACCTCATCTCAGAAATATAGACAGGTATAGAATGACAAATATATAAAAATTTTGTTAAATTTTTACTTTGACATGTTTCCTTGACAGATCAGCACCATAAGAAAAAGAATTTTATTTTGCAAAAACAAAATCTATATTAGCAAGACAAAATGTGATTCATGTTAAGCATCTAGACCAGTGATTCTCAACTTTTTTTTACCCATGGACTTTTACTCTTTATTTTTTTTTGGTGAACCCCAAAAACAATTTAATGTAAAAAAAAAAAAGCTTATTTTATTTTTACTAAGAGATAAGTTCAGGAATTGTATTATAGAAATAGTAAATATATATGATTTTTTTTTCAAAGTAAAACTAACTTAATGAAAATAAACTTGTATTTAATTGCTAAATTCTATGGAACATTTATAAAATAACTATTTTTTTGGAGGAGTGGACTCCAAGGAGGCACGGTAGGGTAATGGTTAGCAGCCTGAACTGAGGAATTGGAGAGCTGAGTTCAAATTCCATTCAAATCCATTAAATTCCCTTATGTGCTAATACCCTTGGAAAAGGTATGAATCCTCTTCTTCTCCCCACTCCAGCTATGGATAAATAGCAGGACAGACTGGGTTCCATAACCTTGGATAGCAACTGGTCTCCCACAGAAAGAAATGGCAACCGACTATGGGAAAAAATCTGCCTCATCAGTAATGTATCAAAAGATACATGGTCACCTAAGGATGTATCACGCATGACCCATAACTGACTGATATTCATTTACATGCAATACCCTTAGGAAAGGTATGAATTCTCTTCTTCTTCCCCACAGCTATGGGTAAATAGCAAGAGAGAACAGGGTTCCATAGCCTTGGATGGCAACTGGTCTACAGCAAAAAGAAATGGCAACCTACTGTAGGAAAAAATCTGCTTCATCGGTAATGTATCAAAAGATACATGATCACCTCAGCATGTATCATGCATGGCACATAACTGATTGACTTTGTGGACCCCAGTAATATTACATGTACCCTGGTTGGAAACATCTGGTCTAAACACTTGATTTTTACTTTAAATTTATCATTATACAGATTAAATTTTAACTAATTTAATTGCAGTTTTTATATTTATTTAATTTTATTGAATTTATATTTTCATTTTCAGACATTGTCTTAAGTTCTAAATTATAACAGAAATTAAAAAATAAAATAAATAAAAATGGTTTCCTCTACACAATTCTTCACATTATTTTCTATTCCTGTTAATATTTTAGATTTTATGATGTCAACAAACACTCGTTGCCACTTTTGTAATGCCAATGAATAGTCATTGTCACTTTTATCATGCTCATTGTAGTAGAGACTTTGTAATCACAGAGAGAACTATAGTAAACCATTGATCAATGCTGGTGTCAGACATCTTCGAATAGCACTTGCACTAACAGTACTTGATCAATAATACTCGCTTGGAAAGTAACCACCATATAGTGATCTGAATAGAGAAATAGTATAGTGAATAGAGTAGAGAATGGCAGTCCGTATAGTAATAGAGAATAGAATAAAAGTGCAGATCATTTAGATGTCATCCAACTTCCTATATATGCATTTCCTCTATGGTCATGTGGTCTACTTAATTCAATAATGTGATCACCTGTGTTTGCTCAAGGACGGTCTATGTTCAAACTCAAGTGTCAGCAGCAACACTTTATTCCTATATAACAATAGAGAGTGTAATGTGTAAATTATCACCATTTTATATTTTTAATTTTGCACATGCGTGTTGTTTGTTTCTGATTTTATTGACTGCACAATATAATGCAGTCAGTTGGGCACTGTCCATAAGAAAAAGATCACCATGTTCCAGTACACGCCACCAGAAATTTAAAAAACAATATGCTGTACTGCTTGGCATTTGTGCCAGAGGCTCCCATATGAACATTTCAGAGTGTTTGAGTATCAATCAAAAGACAGTGCAGAGGATTCAGAAAGAGTTGAATAATATATGCAGTCAACATCATGGTATTTAGAGTGATCACTAGTGATGGTGATGTTATGAGTCCATTAATCTTCATACGGGGCCTCAGACTCAACACAGAGGCCTACATCAAATGCCTTGAGGAGGTAGTGCTGCCCTAGGTCAAGAGGGTTGCTGCTGGAAGACCCTATGTCTGACAACAGGACTCTGCACCATGCCATACAAGCAGGAGAACCCAGGTATGGCTGTCAGACAATTTCTGCAACCACATCATCCCTTACATCTGGCCACCTAAATCCCCAGACTGCAACCCCCTTGATTATTATGTATGAGGTGCAGTTGTGCAACAGACCAACAAACTCTTTATAACACCAAAAGTGAACTGAAGGTAAGGATTATGGCTGCATTCACCAACTTAAACACAGAAACTGTCTAGAAGAGTTGCAGGAGATTCCAAAGTCATCTGGAAGCCACATGGTTGAAGCCAATGGCAATTTTATTGAATAAAGTTACTCTTTAGTATTTCAAGATATTTTTGTGTAATTTTGGTAAATATACCTGTTAAAATGAGATGTCAATGTTATTTTCATTTTTGCGTAATTCATATGACAATTTATCCATCGCATCCTGTACATAGATAACAAATAATATATGACAATATGTAATATATACTATAGAAGTAGTATGTCTTGTGCAAGATAGCCTGACAGACCCCATCTTACTCCATGTTGGTTTGTATTTGAGTTTTCCTTCTCCTAGTCTGTTTGCTAACCAAGGCTATCCTGCTTGGCAACATAGTGTATTAAATATTAATATTATTTTAATGTTAAATATTATTTAAGATTAATATTATTTCTCTTAGATAACTTCACCTGTAATTATTTCCTCAATAAACTAGTTATTAATGAAACACATATCTTAATAAGAGCTTTTTTTACTTGGGATTCAGCCCAAGGATTTTATTTAAACTTCCAACCACTGACATACAGACACATACTGTGAAAGTTTTCTTTTCTTTCTCAGCATTGTAAAAATTGATTTCATTTAACTGGTTTGAACAGGAAATATGTATTGTCTTTTTTGAAGAATTTGGTTATGGCTTATTTCAAATTTTTCTAGTCAGACAGTGTTAAAACCTGTTGAAAATGTATATATTCCTATTTACAAAACATGATTCACATTAAAATGTCTGAATACTTGATTTTTACTTTAAATGTATTAAATTTGAACCAATTTCATTATAGATTTATATTTTTATTATCACATATTGCTTAAATTCTAAATTAGAACATAAATCAAAACTAAAATAAATTAAAATTGTAAATCTCTATCTATAAAAGGCAGGATGTGTGTGTGTGTGTGTGTGTAACGAATGCACGGCCACAATTTTTAACAGATTTACACCAAAATTTACATACACATGCTCCAAGTTAGTGGGGAGGCCAAGACTGACTTTGCATTTCTCAACTCCCATCGATAGTGGAAATAATCAATTTTTTTTATGCTTCTACAGCAGTTTTCATGTAGTTTGCAGCCATTTTGTACTGGCCAGAGTGAGAGCCAATAGCTGGCTGCCACGAATAGGCAGGAAGATTCTATTGGCCAGTGTGAGAGCCAACAGCTGACTGACACAAATGTTAACTAGCATGCTAACATGCAAAAAAATCGATAGCTGCATTCGTCACAAGTGGGAAAAATTTAAATCTGCATGGCACTTTACTCCAATTGGCTCATTTACTTGCTTAAACTCAACGCTGATTCTGATTTCGCAGAACTGGGGTGGGTGTGAAAAAGTATTTGTTGTTAACATTCTTTTTTCATTTGGTTTTTTCAGTTACAAGTCCTTTTTTAAAGCTGATCATTTTGTGTTCATTTTTGGTAACATTTAATGTTTAGTATAGAGCTTAGAAAAAATTTGCAGTGTGAGATAGGCAAGAAGTAAGGCATGTAGCAACATCAGCACGGCAAAGGGCATTCCTTTAAAGGCAAGGAAGTGCAAAAATATTTTAAGTCAAGTGATAGCGATTGCTGTATGAGTCATACAATTTTTTAATCAAGCACGGGCAACGCCAGGCCATGCTGCTAGTTAAAAATAAAAACAAAGTTGAAATTAGTCAAAATCCAATTTCTACAATAATTCAGTTAAAGTAAAATACCAAACATTACAATGGTCATCACGAATCAGGATTCACCTAGCTAAAATTGACTATGTTCTTGTGAAATTAAATTCTTTTTCTGATGATATTGGTTTATCATGAAAGATATCAAAATAAAAATTTATCAATATTGTCTTATTTATTTACTAGAGAAGGTCTGATCAGAAAGTATCATTATTAGTGATATAAAAAGAATACTACAACACATATCAATTCAGCATTTAATCTCCTTCAAAGTAGTCCCTTTCTGAGGTCATACACTTTATTCAACATCATTTCCATTGATGGAAGCATTACTGGAACATTTTGGTAAGGATTTTTTTGGATTTTCTCAATGTCCCGAAATCTGTTCCTTTCAAGCAGGATTTAATTTTTGAAGAAGAAAAAGTTGCAAGGGGCAAGATCTGGAGAATAAAAAGAATGGTGGTTGTCAGATTTGGGAATGTTGTTCTTGTCCAAAAATTGCTGCACATGCCATGGTCACTGATGGAACCTCTGTGGTGAATGTGAATGAGTGTGAATGTTATAACTTAGTGTCTGTGCAGGATCAATCTGTGCCAAGTGGCTTCACTCTCTGTACTTTAGCTTCATTACCATAGCAACAATCCCAATACATATTGAATCAGATCTTTTTGTGAAAGTTTGAGTTGCTTAAGGTATCCATAATGGATGATCCAAATTAGGAAGTCAAAGTTCTCAACAGAAATAAGTGTAAATCAAGCATCAAGTGAAGATTTCCCAACAATCCACAATTTCAATGGCAGATAAAAATCAGATGGCCAGAAAGAAACCCTTAAAAAAAATATCCCACAGTTTGCATGTTGGGAATGTGATCATATCTGTTCCAAGCAGACCTTGTCAGTCACATGAAATGTTAGACTGTGAAACCCAGTTGGAACTGCCAAACATGAGGTTAACAACAATCCTACCTGCACACACTCATATATATATCTATATATATATATATATATATATGAGAGATTCTCTCCAAAAGTTTGTGGAATTTTATCAGTGCAGATAAAATGAATGGACTTTTTTTTTGCATGGAATCATTGTATTTCTGCCCAAGGAGAGTCGGTTGAATGAAACATTGGGAAACAGATTTGTTTTTTTTGTTTTTTTTTAAATACATTCACTACTACTTTGGATGTTTGAATCCTTTCATGATACTGTCTTTTTACTGTTACTATTGGAGATTGCAGTATAAAAATGCTTACACAACAAGCCACAAGTCATGTGTATTGTGTGGCTGTAAACACATTAAAATGTCTTTCATTATCAGTTTATATTTTGATGTAGTTTTTTTGTGTGTGTAATAGTTTTTGTGTGTATAATATATATATATATATATATATATATATATATGATGGAATTTTTATTACACAAAACATCTTTGGCTTTATCTGTTTTTGTGACAGCTTTTTACAATTATTTTCATGTTCAAAATATGTACATAGACATTTTAGATTTCCAGATCAATTTGCAGTTTTTATCAAGGAAAATGCAATTGGCAAACCAAGTTCAAATTCTAGCTGAGGCAGTTCATATTTATGTACTAGGTGAAAGACAAGAATCCACTTCTCTCTGCACCCAATCAAATCACCACATATGTTGCATCACTGTTAGGATGTGAATAGTGTTAGTCATCAGTTGGAAAACCATTCTCCCATAGCTATCTTAGATGCAGTAGAAAACCTGTTCTACTCATTGTCAATGATTTTAAACTTCTCAGATTTGTATAAATTGCTGCAAATTGTGAAAAATTGCTGTTTTTTTATCTTTTGGTAGTGATAATCAATTGGAATAGAAATTAAAATTTCACCAGTGGTTCTAATGATGCATAGAGCACTGGCCACTGTTACAGAGGCTTGACTTTATACTTTGAACTGAGATTATAAAATTTGCCATGTTTATGATTTATAATTAAACTTATATACATTCTAATTAGAATCCAACTTTTAATTTTTTCATCTTTTTTTCCTTCACTTTACATGAAACTATTAATAGGTTAGAGGCAGAAACTGACAATTAATACCAGATTTTTATTAACCTACAGAGTGTGATAGGTAAGGGAGTATGAACGGAATGATAGGTGAACCTATCTACTACTTTATGATAACTATCAGATTTTATGATAGGAATTAATAGAATAATGTCTTGATTATCTTTTCTTTATGCAGTAAGGTTCATCCTCTATAAGGCCCAAGGGCCACTGGAAGTAGAGGATTACATTGAGGCAGTTTGTATGGATCAGAAGGGAAGATAACATTTAACACAAGACTTGAACAGGTTAAGATTGTAGTGATCAGGAAAGCATCTTCTTGGGAGTCTGTTTCACAGAGAAGTGGTTGGTGGGAAAGGACTGAGTGTAACTTACTTCTTGCTAATGGAATATGGAAGAAATGTGGGTGGTTTTCTACTATGTAAGTGACATGGTGGTCCTTGCCATAAAGGTTAGACCTGCCAGTACCAAGTAATGTAGTTTTTTCAAGCACTTTCCATGGAAGTCATGATAGAGCAGCAAGACACTTGCCACATCTCACATGTGAGAAAATTTTGAGAAAGGCAAAATAATTGTGATAAATGTGATCTTTATATTTTTAAAATTTTTTTTTTTTTTTAAATCTTTAATTCCTTATCTACTTTAACCTTTCTGTACCAAGTAACCTTTTATTTCTGTTCTGTGACCCACAAAAATCATATTTATTTGTTTTTTTTTGTTAAAAGTATTTTCATTTTTTATTCGAATCCTCATTAAACATTTAAAGCTTATCTAAATGCCAATGGTATCTTTCAGTGATCTGAACACTATCATATCCAAGTATGCCTGTCTGCTAGAGACACTAGCCAATCCCTATTCCAGACACCTGCTCAGACACATTTGTGTTTGTTCAACACCCTGTGGCTTATACTGCAACTATGCTGAGCAGACCTTAGCTTCTCTGAGAGAGAGAGTGCATTATCTGGCATGATCAACAAGGCCAACATGCTCAAATCCTCAGTCACAATCACTTCTTTTTGCTAGTTCAACACTTGACAGCTCCCAAATAGTTCTATCTAACCAGTTTCACTCACAAGGCTTGATTTAACCTGTGGTATGGTTTTCAGGAACTTTCCAAAGGTGCCAGAGGCTGGGACCGCCTCTGCATGCCAATAACATCAAGAAGTCTCCTTCCTGACAAATCAACCATGGTGAGATTTGGATGCAGCTCACAATCTTCTAACACTCGCCCATATGACCAGTGTTACCAAGTATTATTGGTACACTTTTCTACTTTCTATTTTAAAGATTCATAATTGAGAAAATCTGTCTAGATGTGTGGATATTGTAATGGATATCAACATGGAAAGTAGAATCAACAAGCTGAGATCAAATTCTGAGTTAGCCTATCATATTCACTTTCATACAAATACCTTTGGGAAAGACATCTCTTTTCCTCTGAACTCTGGGTTATATAGCAGGTCAGACTGGGCTTTCAAGTCTAGGATGCCAAAAACAAGTAAATGTGTATGGTACCAAATATAAACCACCTGTATTTACCTCTTACCGAACCAAATAATTACTTTCAGACTCAAATATAAGCAACCAATTTTTTTTTTAAGCATTTCACCCCAAGCAAAGTGGGAGTGCCACTAGCATGCAAGGGGGTTACAGAGGATTGAGAGCAAGAGTAAAGAGGGGTGTTTGAGGAAAGGATATAGAAAAGGATGGGGATCAGGATCAAGGCATCAGAAGATGTCAATTGACATTAAATTTGAATATTTGAAGATTATAGCTATCATGGAAGCAAGTAGGAGGAAGGGAGTTCCACTGACGGGAAGTGTGAGAGAAGAAGCAGTTGGAGTAGAAGAGGTGGTTATATCTAACTGTTTCAACAGTGAAAGGGTGGGACCAAGATGCCAACCTAGTAGCACGCTTATATCCATCCAGATGTGGTATCAGTGGAAGTAGCTGTAATATCCCAGCAACAGAAGGGAGATAACCCCTAGAGACACAAGAGTTAGGTCCCCTCCAGACATCCGGAATCTTAATCAGCAGCTTGGCAGCAAAAGGGGAATAGGAGGCCACCATGACCCGAGGGACAATCAACAACCATCCTAACATCCTATCAACGCATTAATTGATGCCTAGCAAGCATCGATAGCCTCTTGCGCAGAACATTACATTGGTGACGAGAACTGAGTCGTTACCCTCACAAAAACAGAACATCAACACACTTAAAAAAAAAAAAAAAATTCAACACGTGTTCGATATATAACCAATATGGTCGCCGTACCACACTACCCCGAATTTGATTGTGAGTCAACAGCCAAAGCAGCAAGATGGACAAAATACGTAAAAAGACTGAAAAACTATTTTGTCGCACATAACATTGAGGATGACAAACGGCGAAAAGCAATCTTACTAACGTTTGTCGGCGAAGCTACGAATGATATCATAAACGAAATACCACAGGAGCGAGTCACACCGGAAAAAAATGAAACACATTTCGACAAGCTTGTCTCAGCGGTGCACAACCACTTCAACCCTGAAAATGACACGGAATACAACCGATTCGTGTTCCGAAAAATTAAATAAAATAGCCCAGGCATCGAAGACTTCTACCACAAACTAAAGGAAGCTGCGGCTATGTGCCATTTTTCCGACATGGATTCCGAGGTGAAGTCCCAATTAATTACAGGCTACCTGTCGGAAAAAGTCCGCCAGAAGGGACTCATCAACTCAGATATGTCACTACATGACTTAATAAACTACGCAAGGACAATGGAGATGATAACGTCGCACCTACAAACAATGTGACTGGAAGACAACAACACCGCTACTGCTACAACCGCCCCAATAAACAAAGTCGCGGACGAACAGCGCCAACCATGCAACTATCCCCGGCAATACCAGTGCAGGAATTGTAACGGAAAATACCCTCATGAGCGGGGACCGACGTCTTGCTCTGTATTTCATACCCAGTGCACACACTGTGGAATGTGGGGACACTTCAGCTCTGCCTGTTTCAGAAGATTAAATGACGGAAACAGACAACGAAAAACAAATCGTCCCCCACGAACACAGACCAATCGATTCTCAGTGAACCGCATTGAAAACGATCAACGGAACCCACATAGCAGTGGTAGTGATACAGAATACATGTTCCACACAGCTGGAGCTCGGAACTTGCCACCTCCAATTGAAATGGATACTCCAGCAAACAGGAGTTCATCTTATCTTTATTTTGGGGGCTTCCCAACCAAATAAAAGGGCAACTTGATGAACAATCACAAACTCTCCACAAAATCAATTCCACAGTCCAGAAACTTGAAGCTGAAAACGCTCTTTATAAACAAGAATTGATGACTGCCCACACCAATATTCACCAGTTATCATCTCTTTTGGATAATGAACAACGAAAATCCCATTTGTCTTTGGAGAGACACTTCATCCAAATGCAAGAAATGCTGTGCACAGAAATGAAGAGAATGTCACATGAAATAAATGAATTGAAGCTTAAATGTTGTCAACAGAATTTTCCCACTCCTTCATCAACTTATCAGCAAACTGCTTCTAGCAGTTTCCAACAAAGCAAGAGATTGTCACAAAATGCAACATATTTGCATCCTCAAAATGATGTTTATGAAGATGCTCTCAAGTTTTATCAAAAAGTTAAGAAACGTCCAACAACAGTTGCTTCAACAGATTTTCAAAATCCATTGTACTCCTCTTCAAATGTCCAACAGATGTCAACAAAATGTAAGTCGGCACCTTGTCCACAACCGTCTGTGCCAGAGCCACAAGTCATGTCTCCCCTCAACTCCATCCAGAAAATGCTACACCTTAAACAGTCACGCAAGAAAATTCATAACAAAACCTCTAGAACTGATGCCAGCCGTTCGAAAATGTCCAACACTTCATCTGACCAAGACCTTGATTCTTCTCAAAACCAGACCATAACTATTTCTTCCACCCAGAATCTCACATTGCAGGGTGATGAAGAAGATCTTCATTCTGATGATTCCAATTTTGATTTGCTTGATTCTCGCAGCTTTGGAAAGTCCGAAAATGGCTTGGAAAGTAGCTCATCCGAAGATTTGGCTTTAGAATGGCTGTGGCCGGACCCCCCCAAAAAAACCCTCTCCAAAAAAAAAAAAAAGAAAAAGAAAGCATTGTAATATCCCAGCAACAGAATGGAGATAACCCCTAGAGACACAAGAGTTAGGTCCCCTCCGGACATCTGGAATCTTAATCAGCAGCTTGGTAGCAAAAGGAGAATGACCCGAGGGACAATCAACAACCATCCTAACATCCTATCAACACATTAATCGATGCCTAGCAAGCATCGATAGCCTCTTGTGCAGAACATTACAGTAGCTTGTCAGAGTAGTTGCCATGAAAATATCTGTAGAAAAAACAGAGGGAAGCAACATCACATCTGTGCAAAAGTGACTGTTGATGAGATGCCAGATCAGGACCTTTCACATTCCATATCCGTCTCTGGATTTTGTCCAGGAAGGACCTTGGGATGAACAGCAGGGGCACCAGATCAAATATGGCAACAGTATTCGATGCAAGTATGAATGGTAGATTTAAAGGATGAACTCAGGTAAGAAGAACCTTCTGCTGTGTCACAGAGAACCAATTTTCCTTGTGGTAGATGAAGCAATTAATTCAATGTAGCTGTTCCACCACTGTTTAGTGGAAATTGTGAGACCAAGAAGGTGCAGAGAGACCCTCTTGTGGAGTTGAGCATCAGCCATGCTGTTAGGAGGCAGCAAGGAGTTCCTTGTGGTGGGTAAATGAGAACAATTTACCAAAATAAGTCTTTCAGTCTCAAATATGAAATTTTTTTAAAAAAAGCAGTATTGATATGTCATAAAATATCCACAAAATTTGTGCCACACTCTCAGCAATTTAACTCTTTATTACTGATTCTAAATGAGGACTTACAAAGAATGTTTTTCTCTAAATTAATCCACAATTATTTGAAGCTAAGGCGCAAAGGATAGATTTACAAGTATTGTCATAGATTACATGTCCAATCTCTTTGATTATATATATATATATATATATATATATATATATATATATATATACACACACACACATATATATATATATATATATATACACACACACACATATATATATATATATACACACACACACACACACATATATATATACACACACATATATATATATACACACACACACACACATATATATATATATATACACACACACACACACACACATATATATATATATATTTATATTATTATCTTAATATTTTAAAATTAATCTATTCACTCACTGAAAGTTTAGTAAGTATTTTACTTTTATCGTCAAATATCTCTCTTTTTTTTCTATTTTCAGAAAAGCCACACTGCTTCATCCCACCAATGCCATTAATGGTTAATGTGGAAACTCGTTTCAATTGTTCTGTGAGTTATGCTGGCAGCAGACCCCCACATCTTGAATGGTACCATGGCCCTGATGTAATGCAAGCAGACAACAACATCACTGGTTTCACTGTGTCCTCTTCACTCATTGTGGCAGCCACAAGAGACAAGAATGGACACATATTCACTTGTTACGCCAAGTATGAAGAGCAAACCTTCACAACATACTGTCAAACTATGCCTCCTTTGAATATATATTGTAAGTATTTGACTTGATTTACATGAAGATTCTCTATCAGATTTCGTTTTTAACTGCTAGATCCTTTTTTTCCTTATAAATATCATCACATAAATCCACAAAATATGGTTGGTCCTTATCTGGCATCTCGTTTACAGTCACTCTCTAACAGACATACTGTCGCCTTCCTCTGTCTTTTCTACAAATACTTTCATGGTAACTGTTCCGACAAACTATTTTCTCTAGTTCCCAAACTGCATAAATTTAAACGTGCCACTAGGTCTGCATATCAGTTCTACCTTTTCACTGCCAAAACGGTGAAATATAGCCATATCTTCTACTCCAATAGCTGCATGTCTCGCACTTCCCATCTGTGGAACTCCCTTCCTCTTACTTGCTTCCCTGATAGCTATAATCTCCAACTATTCAAATGCAATGTCAATCGACATCTTCAGATGCCTTGATCTATTCCCTGTCATTCTCTTCATCCTTTCCTCTTTCACCCCCCCTCTTTACTCTTGTTCCCACTCTCTTGTGTGCTAGTGGCACTCCCGCCTTGCTTGGGGTAAAAAGTTTAAAAAAAAAAATTTTATCAATATCTTCAGCCACTTCTGATGCATTCTGTGCATAAGTAAGACTTTTAGCCAGGTAGAAAAATCATTTTCACTGTTCTTGTATTACTTCCTTAATTCTTGTACACACGCACATATATATATAATATATATATATATATATATATATGATCCCATGCCCAGTTCCACTGGCAATGGACATGTAAACTGTATGCCAGATGGAAGGATTTTGAAAGGTACAAGGAACTGACCACCAGCAACATGTTTGGTTTGGTTTGTTTTACACTACAGCATATCAACCTTATTGGGTTATTTAATGCCGACAAAATTTTTATTGCTGATAATACTTTTTTTTTTAAATAATAATAATTTATTACTGGTATTAATTTTTTCCTTCAAAAAATTCATTACTAGTAATAATTTTTACAAAAAATATTACTGGTATTAAGACCTATTTTGACACTTTCGTAGTGTTTTGACCCCAGTTTGAGGGTTAACTATTTTCCCATAGCTGGGACCCTAACAGGTGCTACCACCCTGAGTCAGGATGGGCCTGGGAATAACAGCAATTAAGAGGTGGTTCAACTCTCCTCAAAATCTCCTGATCAGACTCCTTGCTGTTAGACCTAGTTTATTGTCTTACCTTGGATGTAGATGTAGTTCATTGTCATACCCAGGATGGGTCAGCAACAGGGCATGAGGGTGACCTTATCTATACTTCAATGTCTGCAAAAAGGGACATGAGGGTGATGGACATCAAGAGGTGGGAAGACATTGCTAATGATCACTCATGCTTGGGACATTCTTTTCACTGAGTGCTGGAGCGAGAAGAGGAGAAACAAAGACTTACTGCTGGCAAGAAACATGCTTGACAGAAAGAAAACAACAAGGCAACATCAGGGGAGAGTATCTTCACCTGCATTCATTGCAATTGAGACTGTCATTCTTGGTTGGGCCAGTACAGCCCTAATAGATGATCCACCACCATCAGCAGATGAGACATAACTTTTTGACCACACATCTAAGGTTTCTCAAGACACATACACAAATATATATGATAAAATAGTCCTAAGGTATTCTATATTTATGGGTTAATGTGCTCACTATCAGGTATAGAGCATATATAAATATAAAAGTGGACATTGAAGTCAAAACCCAGTGGCACCAGTCTGTTCCATGCTTAAATGTAATTATAAGGCCATATGTTGTGTGTTTTTGCTTGACTATTTATATATACAGGTCAGTGATGCATTGTGGGTAGTCTGTTGCCTTGTTCTAATGATTGACAGTAACGAGTGGACAGTAACAGTTAATGTTTCAAATTATTCAAGGGGCTATTGAGTGGAAATAATTGTCGATCTGAATGCAGTTTTTTGACTATTTATAGTGTTGTTTGTTAACTTTTTTATTTATTATCATTATTTGGCTGTTAGTTGTTACTATTACATTTACTTGTGTTTATGTGTGCATTTTTGGTTTATTAATTTGTTTATTATTTACTTAATCTATTTACTTGTTTATTGGTTTGGATTGATTTAATATAAGTTGGTCAGTGGTGCATTATGGGTAGGTCTATTGTATTATTCTAATGTTTATTTGAATGGTCTGTAACTATTTCAAATTATTCTAGGGGCTATTGAGTGGAAGTAATTGTGAATCACAATGCAGTGTTGTGGGTATTTTACCATGTTGTTAACTTTTTTCTCATTATTTATTATTTGTTGTTGGTTGTTATTATTATGATTACTTGTGTTTATGTGTGTGTTCATGGTTTCTTAATTTGTTTGTCATTTACTTAATTTATTTACTTATTTATTGGTTTGTATTAATTCATTTTACTTATTTTTGTTTACTTATTTTATTTTTCATTTAGGTTTAATCTTGTTTGTTTTCAGTTTTCAATTTTTATGTAACATAATAAAAATTTGTTATCATGTCTGCATTTTCAGATGATTTCTTATCATTTATTTTGTAGTTTGTGTTGGTCTGGGAAAGGGATTATAGCTATTTTCTCCTCCAAACAGTGTTTACAGTTTGGGATGCATTGTTGTAGGCTGATGCAGTTTACCTTATTTTCCATTATATTTTTAGTGTGATTTGTTTTTAATCTCCCAGATGTGTTCAGAAAGCATTGTGCTGTTCACGTATTTACTATTTGTAAAGGATGTTTTGTGTGCATAGCTTCTTTGTTTCCAGGCTCCTTAAGTTACTGTTATGCATATGTTTACACACATTTGAGATTTGACATATGTATGTATATGGGTGGTGTTGTGTCTATACATATGCATTTCTCAAACTGTCCACATATGTTTATATCTGTATGAGTCCCGGCGAACAAGCAAGTGTGTCTGCGTACCTCATCAGGTGTATGGACATGCATCTATGTTTGCGTTAGCACGATGACATCACGACGATGATTCCCCCCACTCTCATAACACCAACACACGCAATCTACATAAACCCAAAATTTTTAAAAAATTAATCAGTTTGCCTGACGATCGCAAAAGCATGAAACCCAGGGTCACAAACTCACATCAATCCAACCAAATATGTTAGCTCTATCTCTGATATTGAGCGCTTTCTAATAAGTATCGCACATATAATATATGAATAATTATATATATATATATATATATATATATATATATTGATATTTATATACACACACTTTTCACATATATATATATATATATATATATATATATATATATATATCTTTCTTTCAATTAAAGTATAATATTTTAAATTGAAATTATGGCCAGACTCATTATGGTGAGCATTTAATGCATCGTTTTCTAAAAGAAAGCTTTTATATTCATATAATCGTTTATTCTTGAGGTTTCTCCTATACATTCCCTGTGTCAATTATGTTAGGTAATAGAGTAAATTCCATCTTCAAGTTTTAGCTTATTATTTTCTTTTATATGACCATAATTCTCCATGTAAATTACACCTTCATTCATTATACACATACCTAAAATTCTGCTGAAAGTGTGGGAAAATCTTCTACTCACTTCTTTGGTAATCAAACCGTATAAATTGTACCTCTCCAATTTCATTACAGCCAGCATTTCCTACTCTTATTTAAAAGATGGTTTTAAACATAGAATAATATTATTCTAATTTAGTTTTATAATAATGCTTATTTTATTTTATGGCAATTTTGTAAAGATTTTTGTAGCTGTGCATAATATTCACCCTTGATTTTTCTTATTATTTTTTAGAAAAAAATGTGTATTACACATGGGAAATTACGGTAATTATTGTTTTAGAAGTAGTTGTAACAAATTCTGAATTAAACTTAGATAAATTATTTAGAATTGTAATCATGATAGAATTGGTGGCTAGGACAATATATTTTGATTCATTGCGCTTGTCAGAATGCGCCATTTTTCTATTTTGAAATATTTTACAAGCTCTTTGTTTCATGTTGAATATATACACCCTACAAGTAAGCCACCAATCTGCCACTAGGTGGCATGCCACTAGCATTTACTGCTGGTGGCCCACTATCGGACTGATGGTGTGTTTCTCTCAACAATGATACCACTGGTAGACCACTAGAGACCTGCCAGGGTCCTGCTGGTAGCCTGGTGGTGGCTGCCACTAGAAGACCACTGGGGTTGTCATCAGCTTGCATGTAGGGTATATATATATATATATATATATATATATATATATGTAGAGAGAGAGAGAGAGCATTTTTTAATGCTACTGTTTCCTGGTCCGATTCAACTCTGACTATTAACCTTTTATGTATTATATATATATATATATATATATATATATATATATATATATATATATATATATAATGATATATATTTTTATACATCAAAAACAATTGTAGAGAAAATGTATGACTAATTAGAAAATGTTGTGATGCATTTCATCCTTCAGAACTTCATCGGACTAAATTAGTAATGTTGATATGACAACACGTGCATGAATGAGAGGTGCTGGGATTTTTTGCTTTTATAAATAAATCCTAAAAATAAAAAAAAGCCAGCATCACTTATTTGTGCATATGTGTAGTCATAGCAACATAACAAATTTATTTTGATGAAGTCCTAAATCCCAGAATGCATCTGTATGATTTGTCTATAAATTTTGGGATGTGGTTGTTCTTGTAGTCATTCCTACTTGGTTTAGAACCAACAACCAGACTATGTGGATGCTTTGTTAACTAACACAATCTTAACCTTTTCAAGTCTATGATTGATCTATATCTTTCCTATATATCCTCATTATCTACATAACTTACATCAATAACTCAACCTTAGTCTGTAAACCTTTACCTTGACTAGTTCTTGGCCCTTTCATTGTGTAAACAATAGAGTAAAAAAAACTGTGAGAAGTAATTTTCAGTGACAGGCTTTAGATTACAGATACAAAAACAAACTAGTGTAAGTATTCCTAATTAACCACTTTTTTAATTTTATCTTTTTTTTTTGTTAGTTTCTGTCAGAATTAACATTGTGAAACAGTTTTAATTACAACAGAAATAATTACTCTTTTAATTAGTAATCCATTTAAAAATATACAACTCATTTAAAAGGCAAGTTGATTTACTAGTGTGTGGAAGTCTGATGCAACACAATCTTCTGACTCCTCTTTACCCCAGATTGACCTTTTGCCATACTAAACTAAGATTTGTAAATTTGACCTATCATTCTGTGTGTAAGAACACTTTTGAATTTGCAAAATGTCACAGATACACATATGCAAATATTTTGCAATTGTATACAACCTCCTTTCAAACAAACAATATGGCTTCTGTTTCATCAGGTCTACCACTGATATTAACAGCCATCACTGAATTTGTCTGTCAAGCTCTAGATGAAAATGGTGAAGCCTAGATTGTGGTTCTAGATAGTTCTAAGGTGTTCAACAGGGTTTGGAATGCTGGCATTATATACAAGCTCACGGGTCATGGTATCATGGGGTGAATATTTGGCTTAATCCAATCATTCCTAACAAATAGTGTAATGAAGGTCATGTTGAATGGGCTCCTTGCCAGATTTTTTCATATGAACGTGGGTGTCCCCCAGATAAAATTCTATCCTGCGACCTATGCTGTTCCTGATATTTTTGTATAATGTTGGTAAATATATATGTTAAAATGAGATGTCAGTGTTATTTTCATCTCATTTAACAGGTATATTTACCAAATGCATAATAATCAAGGGGATTGCAGTCTGAGTAGTTAGGTGGCCAGATGTAAAGGGTGTTGTGGTTGCAGAAATTGTCTGACAGCCATGGCTGGTTTCTCCTGCTTGTGTGGCATAGTGCAGAATCCTACTGCCAGACATAGTGTCTTCCAGCAGCCACCCTCTTGACCCAGGGCAGTACTACCTTCTGAAAGCTTTCATGTTGAGTCTGAGACCCTGTTGGAAGATGAATTGAGCCATAATATTGCCATCACTAGTGATCACTCCATAACATCATAATATATAGATATATCATCCAACTCTTTCTGAATCCTTTGCACTGTCCTCAGATTGGCACCCAAACACTCTGAAATGTTTGTGTTGGAGGTTCTGGTATGAATGCCAAGCAGTACAGCATGCCATTTCCAAATTTTTAGCAGATTGAATTGCATCATGGTGCACTTTTTCTCACAGACAATGCCCTACTGACCCTTCTGTATTGTTCAGTCAACAAAAACAAACAATATGCATACATGAAATTAAATATATAAAATGGTGAAAATTTTACTCATGGTTATATCAAGTTGAAACACTGTTTCTCATACAATTCCTTAAACTTAAGCAATGTCAAGCTTGGTCAATACCTAGATGAGTGACTGCTTGGGAATAGCATCTATTCTAAGGCTGGATGTGTGGGTGGTGTAAAAGATAACAACTCTGTATCAATGATTCAGGTTGGTGATCGTGGTGGTGTAGTGGTATGGGGAATATTTTTTTGGTATGCCTTGAAACATTTTGTACCAGTAAAAGATTATTTAAATACCACAGCTTACCAAGGGATTGTAGCTAACCATGTGTCTTACTTTATGATAACACACTACATAACAAATCAAGAATAGTGGCACATTATTTCATGAAACAGAGCAATGAGTTTTGTGTTTAAAAGTTACTTCTACAATCACTGGATGTCAAATCCCATAGAGCACCTTTGGGATGTGGTTGAAAGTGAGATTTGCAGCCAACCAATCAAGAAGAATTATAGAATAACAATGATAGCAGCATGGACCCAAATTTCAGAAGAGCGCTTCCATAACACTATTTATATCAATGAGTTTTCTGTCTTAAATTCTCCTCACCAGTCACTGGATGTTGAATCCCATAGAGCACCTTTGGGATGTGAGGGAAAGAAAGATGGGAATCCTGGGTGTGTAGCCAACCAATCTGGAAGAATTGTAGGATGCCATGGACCCAAATTTAAAATAAGTGCTTCCATAACATTTTTGTATGCACATCAAGAATAACTTTACCAGTTTTAACATCAAAATATGGTCTGAACTGATACAAGAAGTGTATATCAAACAAAGAGACCGAGGTTGCATATGAAAAGAAGGCTAATTTATGACTTTGATCATTGAGGTCAGAGTTTAATTTATGACTATTCATAGGGGTTGGAGCAAAAAGACAGGAGAAAAAAAAAATTTGAGAAAGGAAGAGAAGGAGAGAAATAGATTGTAATGAAAGTTTGAAATTTTTTTTTTTATTGAAAATAAATTTTTGCTGATTCACTCCACAATCCTCTATGGCCATTAATCATACCATTTATACCATTAAGCATACCATTCATATCATTAATCATACCATTCATTTTGTATTTTGTTATTTTTAAATGTTAAGAAAAAATAAAAATTATGAAAAAGAGAAAATCATTTTTATTTTGAGATATTTTATAAAATTTATTTCTGTGTTGATGCAACTTGGTAGTCATTACATTATCAATATATATATATATATATATATATATATATATATATATATATATTTAAATTTGGATTGCATTTGCATATTCTCTGGGTTGTGTCTGATTTATTTCCATTTGAAATAAACTGATGTCCAGAAACTTAGAAATGTTTGACTATAAAAAATCTATTTTCTATTTGTAGGATGCCATATATTATATCGAAGAACAGACACAGGTTTTCAAAAAAAAAAAAATAGAATGAATGAGTTTAATAAATGATGTACTTTAAAAGCCATTTGCTAGATAACTGATTGAGTTTTCCTTTTACTGCTACTCTCCTTCTATCTCTTCTATACAATTGAGGGCCAAGTTGTGTGACGTCAGAGCTAGATCTCTATTTGAAGATGCAAAATTCAATGATTATTATTCATATAAAGTCAGCACCCTTTTTATGGTAATGGTAAATATAGCCATTTTTATAACAGGAAACATTTGGCATTCATTGACCAAATAACATTACTTTTGGTCGAAATTCATAAAATCTTTTTCTGAAAATTTTCTTCTCAAGTGCACTGTTATTGTACTTTCTAGTATTAGTAGGAGTTTCCTTCCTAACCTTTTGTTTAAGTCCACATCTATATTGGATTATTATTTTCCCTTCTAGTTGCATGCTACTCATTTTTGTTTATAGTCACTATTGTTGGAAGTCTTTAAATGGTATTGGTTTTGGGTAACAGGACAAACAACCCCTTATCCCAAAAGTGGACAAAATCCTAGTCTTATAAATAAAAGCCCCATATATAAAAAGAAACAAATTTAACATTTAAAATTCAAGACACTTTTAATTTAAATTTTTATGTCAAATTGAAACAATAATAATATCAATATATATATATATATATATATATATATATATATATATATATATATATATATATATATATATATACTTATATGTACAATATCTAATATATATACTCAATGTCAAATTGAGACTATGAACACAATATCAATATTGTTGTGGCCTGTTTAGGAGCCAGAAAGAAAGACATGGAAGAGAAAGGTAGGTTGAACAAGTGTATTGAAATAACAGATATATACAAAGCAAGAGTGTTAGTAATAAGCAGTTAGTAGTATCCGTCCAAATGGTCAGGTTACACTACATCTTGGCTTCTCTACAACTCTCCCCTAGGAAGTCTCGCAGTTAGTATTTATGAGAGGAGGAAGAGTTCATACTACTCTAGGTAAGTTACTACAACAAATATATACACTTATTTGACACTGACAAATTTTTGCTCCATTTATGTATTTATTCATTGATACTCAACTTATATACTTAAGTTCTACTTGTATAATAATATTGTATGTATATTGTATAATAAAATAGTTCAAACTATATGAACATTAATTCATAAACAATGGAAGAAAGCAATAATTGAGAAACTATTACAATTAGTTTCTAAATGTATGTGTTTGAGAAGACACTTCTGCTTTTTAAATAATGTCAGCCTGGGTGTTCAAAAATTTTCATAAGAAAAAAAGTGTGCCTTAATTCAGAGATCAAACATGTATCGCCCTTATATTGGGGAAACCACCTTCAAGTAACATGTGCTTTAGCCAGCCCAGCCACAAAAGACCTCACAGCAAAGTAAAGTTCCTCTCATTGAGACCTTGCAATGTCTATACTGTTTATAGATTATTATCTTTATTTTTGTATCCAATACATAAACAAAATAATTTCTGAGAAATTAATGAATTTTGTTTATAATCTGACATCATTTTTTCAGGAAAATAGGTTTCTCAAATTCATTGTTATTTCTCTTTCTTATATTGATTGGAGTTTAATTTCTAAGCTTTTGAAAGCAGTGTAAAAAGTCAACATCTTCATTATATCACAATTATCTCTTCTAGTTAGATGTGCTGTCCATTTTAGTTATTGCTGCTGTTGGAAGTCCTCACAAGTGAAGTGAGTTTTGTTAATTGGTAAAGTTTTTTTCTTTTATTCTGAAGCACCAGTCTATAAGATCTGATGAGAGATTGTCTTCTTTAAGACAAAGAGGATTTATTTTCTTGAAACCATTTTTAATCATTGTCTGAGAAAGAAGTTGAATATAGATGATAGTTTAGATATTTCTGAACAGGTTGGTTGCTATGCATGACATCCAAATGGGAGTCTACATTTCACAAGGCTATTTAAGAATACAGCTCTAGCTTTCAGGTTAATATTTTGACATTTTAGCATCTTACAATGTTGGACAAAAGTAACACAGGCATAACCTATCATATATTCAGTTTCCTTATATCCTATACTAAAATTGTTATCATTGATTTCTTTATCTCTTACGCTAAATTATTTGAAAATATCCATATACAATACTAAAAATGTTTTGAAACTTTTCAGTATAAGGTCCACATATATTTCGCACATTTTTTTCAAACCAAAGATAAAAATGATAAAATTTTTAAATGAACGAAAAAAATTTAAATGAACGATGTTGTTGTGAAGGAAAACATATGTATTATTGATCAAATAACTAGAATGACTTATTACACTATCACTCAAATGCAAATATGCTTGAAAGAAACTTGTAATGTCAAGCTGACAATGAGAACAGTTTATGATAAGCTTTAAATATTATAATATTTATATATAATATTACATATTATAGTATTTACATATTATAATATTTATATATTATAATATCACATATTATAATATTTATATATAATATTACATATTATAATATTTACAAATTATAATATGAACTATTATAATATTTACATATATTACATATAATATTTATATATTATAATATTTACATATAATATCACATATTATGATTTTACACATTATAATATTTACATATTATAATACGTAATATAATATTTACATATAATATTTACATATCACAATATTTCAGATGAAAGAATGAAAGGTATATATCACCCCATTATGTGCAATTTTTGCAACGTTTTCATTTAAATGCATATTTTTACTTCCAGCACTTTGAAATAATGACATAAAGTTTAATTAGTATAATACCCTGTTTTTAATTTAGTAGCATAGTAATTGTGTGTCTAATCGCTGGGCTGGGTAGCAAAGACTCAGATTCATTGGAAACATGATAAGAAATAACTGAGCAGAACTGAAAAAGGACAACATGTGATGTCCCCAAACTCAAAGAGTATAACAAGAACAGTCTATTCACTTACATTATTTACATTATTTGGACTGTTATCCTCATTTTCATTGCTATATTCACAACATTTTGGCCGTTGTATGCTCCGGACTTCTTCAGGTGATTGGAATTTCAAACTGAAGCCTTTATCCACCAGGGTAGATTGATGGACTAGTGGATAAAGATACTGCTTAGCTCCAGTGACTAGACCCAAAGAGTTATGAGTTCAATACCAGGCCACAGCAGTGGTGAACCAAAACTTGGAAACTTTGAGTTTAAGGGAAATAACTGAGACATCTGGAAGAGGCATGTCATGTGAAACTAGAACAATCTACCCGGTGAATGAAATAAAGGGTTCAGTTCGAAATTCCAATCACATGAAGAAGGCTGGAGCATGCAATGGCCAAAAAATTATGGCAGTGAAGATGATGATAACATTCCAAATAATGGATATAGTGTAAGTAATCATAATACCTCATCTCAGAGATATAGTCAGTCTATCCATATTGATTAAATAAATGGTTCAGTTTGAAATTCATTGAGAAATACAAGACAGCTAAAGAATCCTGGAGAACAAAATGGTTGAAATATCATGATAATAATAACAAAAATGAGGACATTAGTCTGAATTCAAATTGTTGATCTTCACCAAAAATGGAAAATTTCACTGAGGAGAAGTTTTAATAAACTTAAATAATGCCTAAAGGTTAAATCCATATTGGCAAGAATGAAAACAATCTACTGCCACTGCTAAGAGTCTTCAGAAATTTGTTAGCCAATGATGGTGAGTTCAATTCTAGCTAGGACCATAAGAATCAACATATTTAGCACAAAAAATTGTTTCATTTATACATATGGATTTGTATGTCTTTGTGCATGTCAAAGAACAGATATCTATATTTTAATGAACTGATTTCTGTATGAAGGTTTTTGCTATACTGCAGCAAAAATAGCACATTATAGTGAGATTTTTATTAGGGCAATACCATTAACATTCTCTGATTTGAAGAATAAATCAAATTTTAGTTCAATTTGAAATGTAATAGTGTGGAATTTATGTTCACACTCACCCAAAAAACTGATGTTATTATGATCCAATTTCTCAAGGGATATAATTACAGAGATATCAAATTATGAGCATGGAGAACTTTGCCATATTTATTTGAAAATAAATTTCTGTATTACAATGTATATTTGTCAGCATAAAACTGCAATAATCTACTAAAACTTTTGTAAGAACAATACTCTCACTTGAAGAATAAAGCAATTTCCAGTTCAATTTGCAATGTAATAATGCGGGGTCTCTATTCACACTTAACCTGAATGATATTATTTCTCATGGGAGATAACTCTGAGCATATAAAATGCTACTTATGGAATAGTTTCCTATAGTTATTTATTAACAAATAATGTAAATTCTATACATATGAAGTGACTCAGGATTCAACTTAGGGATTCTGCTTTTCACTATGAATACAATTGTACAACTTGCTAATAAATGAAAAGAAACCAGGGTGTCTCCCACAGGACTGCCTGGAACAACAGAGGGATGTTTTAAGGAAATAAGACACAAAACTTAGACGTTTATTTTTCTTATTGGGTTACCAAATATATGTTAGGCAGCCTCAGTTATATCTGGCCTTTGAAAGTGTTACACTCTTCTGCAAATTAGATCTCTTTCTGATTCACTCTACATGTCAGCCAACACTAAGAAAGCAGATCCAAAAATAAAAAAGTCATCCTCTCCACAGTGGCTCCAAGCTTTACATTAGGCCCACAAAACAAATCTATTCAAAAAAAAAAATATAATCTAAGAGACTCCTCTGCCTGGCATCTTTAGCTAGTCAAAATCCACAAAAAGTTGACATGCTTAACCATAGAAGAATGCCAGAAATACGTCTTCATATGTAAGGTCTGAGCTAACTTTTGAAATCACATTTTTTTATGTGTTTGTTTTTATTTACTGCTTTTTTATTGCCTGTCTGTGAGTTCTTTTTCTATCATTATTATTATGATCATCATCCTTCTCTTTTTTTCTGTTCAAACTACTTTTTCCATGTGGAATTAAGTTGGACAAATTTCTTTTTTTTAATTTTTGAATAATTTTAAAAAATAATTTTATCCAAACATGTCTGAAATTTATTGAATTTCCATTCTTTCTGATCATTTTGTTGCTGGACAAAGGAATTTAAGAGTGTCTATAGCATACCTATCTTAAAGTAAATTTCAGATGTGACAAGAATAAATTAATTTCTCACTTGATTTTTTTTTTTTTTAGTAGAAAGGAAGCATTCAAACTTATAGTAAGTTAATACTTATAGGCTAACAGATTCATTAGCCCCATAACAAATACATACCCCTGAACTTAATAACACACTTAGGACAACGCCACCATTTCACAGTTCTTAATCAATGCAAATGTCTCCTGGAATACTCTCAACTGACAAAAATAAAAAACAAGAAAAATAAAACTTTGTCCTCTTACATTGTATGTACGAATTTAACTATTTTGTTTTGTTTATTTTTGACTAATTATTTTGCATAGGTGATCCCCCTCTCTTACTTATCCAATTTTTTTAGCAACAATAATTCAAATGGTCCTTTGACAATAATCTCACACTATTTTTTTAGTCTTTATATAAATAACCTTTTGATATTTATTGACAATTTTTTATTAATTTTAACCTGATTGAGTTATCTAATGCTATATTAATATTATTTTGATTACAAGTCATGGGATAACTTCCAGTGAGGTATTAATAATCAAGTAATTCCTAATTGGCCTGGAAGGAGCCCAGAGCCTTATCCAGCAATCTTCCTACAGAAGGTGTCTCAATAAAAGCATCCAGCCTCCTGTGCTATGAACAGGTTAATAGGAGTAGATAGGTTCACCTATCACTCTGCCAGCACTCCTTTCATATTTATGGAACAAGAGTAGAGGCTTATCCATTGTTTCCAGGTTAGGGTATTGTTTACTCGTTCTTTATTCTTCTGTGGCCCTAATGATTTAACTATATTCATTTTTTAGTGGTCTGACTGATCAGAGGTTGGCAGTCATCTGGTTGCTACATCCAACTGGTTGTAAGGAGCCCAAACTCTTTGGTAGTGCTTAGAGAGTCAGCTCTGATCAACAGTTGCATAATACCAAGGTATTTGTAGTGTCATGCCATGCATGGGTCAGTGTCCTTGCATGTATTTCTGATGGGCAACCCTGAGGCCACATTATGTTATAGTCTTAGACACTTTCTGGCCAGTTTGTATAGCTATTGATGATAGTGATAATTACTTTAGCCTTTGTCTTCTTAACAAAACCTTCTTATGACAGATGCATTGAAAAGAAATAAGAAAACAAAAAATTACCTATCCCACTCATCTTTTCTTTCTTCAATCTTTGTGGCATTGATTATAAATTCTGTAAAGTAGAATATTGTTATGTTCTGTTCTAAAAGGAATATGGAATGGACAAACATGGTGGATAAATAGTAACAGGTTTATTGTAGAAACCAGTACAACAAGCAAGGAAGTAATGGTTATACACATGGTCATCGCAAGTCAGTACAGTTTTGTGCAGCTGCTATCAGAAGGACGCTAGTTCTCGCAGATCCCAGCTCAACTCTCCTGTCTGCTGTCTTAATGGATACTTATAGGTGATTACCACCTATAGTGCCGCCACTTATGGGGGTGGCAGGTTATTCCATTACATCAAATATTTTCTCTTGAAATGTTCTCCAGATATCTTTGCATTTTGTGAAACTAATTTTTCAATAACAAGGGAATTATCCCTCAAGTCACCCTGATGATTCTTTCATGTGCTTTCAATTTTTGTTATTGCACTCCATTAGCTATCTCCTTTTCCTTTATCACCCTCTTTCTTTCAGGATTGTAATATATCACAAAATTTCTGACAATAAACAATTGGATCTCCCACAACAACTATCTGCGAACATGTTTGTATTTGGTGATTTTAATGCTCATAACATCAAATGGCTTAAGCCTTTTAATCTTATTGATGTAGTCAATATTAAGACTTTGAATTTTTCTGTTGCTCAGTCTCTTAGTTAAATAGTGGAATTCCTTACTCCTTACCTACTCTCCTAGTTCTTGTGAAACATCACAAATCTTTCCTCCTGGAAATTCGGATCATGTTGTAGTTTCTGTTGATATTTCATTTGCATCATTTATTGGGAATGTACTTTCTATACACAAGACTTAATTCTGCTACAAGTGTACCGAATGGGATTCATTTCATGATTTTCTTCAAGATGCCTCTTGAACTAAGATTCTTAACCTTCCAACTAAGAACTATTCCACAAATGTTTCTTCTTGGTTTAAAGTTAGCATCAATGTATTTGTTTTATCCTCTGCCAGCCACAATGATGGAGAAAGCATTACATTGAACTATTGCCAATGAAACACGCTGCAAGAGCCACTCCATTTCGTGAGGCTCATCCCTTAATTGAGACACCATCATGCCAATCCTCTGAAAGAATGCCATTGAATGAGGGCCAATAACCCCAGAAGTCTCCACTCCCACAGGAGTAAAAAAAAAATTTATCAGTAAGAGAAGAATATTTAAGTATTTTTTTATCTCTGTGTCCTGGATGACAGACCCTGGCTCAACTGCGGACATGATCAAATTACCGGTCAAAAATGTATCCGCATGCAAGTCGCATCCCAAATCAATGACTTCCCCATTTTAAATGGGAAAATGGTAATGTCATCTGGCCACTTTCCATGACCATGTTCAAGGCCTATGGTCAATTTGGGAAGGGAACCCAGCTGTATCCAAACCTCTTCTGATGATGTCATTTATTGCTGCATGCCGTATTTGTTCCTTCTCAGAAAAATTAGATGAAGCCACAATCTTCTTGTTTCACACCAGCTTGTTCTGCCACTATAACCCATAGGGATCACTTCCTCAAGGGGTTCCAGCATGATCACAAAAGAAGCTGATTTGTGTTTGCTCATAAGAATTGTAAACATGCCCTCAAAAAGGCTGCATTTTTGTTTGCAGATAGAATGAGACACCTCATAGTTTCTAACAAGTTTGGCTCTCATGATTACTGACAGCTCTGTAATAGTGTCTTAAATGAGTAAGTCTTCTATCCCTCCTCTCATCACTCAATTAAAGGTGTTAACTTCTTTTATTGATAAAGCATAATTTTTGCTCATAAACTCCCCTCAAATTCTACTCCTGACTCATCTGGAGTATCTTTGCTTGATTTACCATTTAGAACTTAGTCCCTATTGAGTGAGATGCATATAACTCTGTCCATTATTTCCATTACCATCTCTAAACTAGATTCCCTCAAAGCATGTGGACTTGATGTTCTCCCAGTAATAGTCTTTAAGAAATGTGCTCCTGAACTGGTTCCTAATTTCTCTAAACTATTCAATAAGTGTCTTTCTGCTTCTTGATTTCCTGGTTGTTGGAATTCATCTTCATTTTTTAAGAATTCAGATGGACCATCTAATTCTCCTCACTATAAGCATTCTACCTCTTTTTGGCAAAGTTCTAGAAGTTCTAATCAACTCTGAATTGGTTAAACATCTCACCTTACAGGGTCTTCTTTCAGATAGACTTTTGTTTCTCTAGGCCAACTGTTGATGTGTTAACTATTATTGCTGAAAAAGTTTATCAAGATGTAGATAAGAATGGTGACTGTTGCTCTGGATATCTCTAAAGCATTTGACAAGGTTTGGTATATTGGTCTTCTTCACAGCTTGAAAGGCTATGGTATTTTGGGGTGATTTTTTTTGTATTTGGTGATTTTAATGCTTATAACATCAAGTGGCTTAAGTATTCTAATGTTATTGATGTAATTTTTTCTAGATTATTAGTACAACTATAACTTAATTTTAATGGGGGATGATTCATCCTCTATCTATAATAAAAAAAAGTACCCACATCCATAGAATATAGAATTAGTATTAACTCTGCCAACAAAGATATATCTTATAAACACTGTAATTTTTATAATAATGATTTAAAATATAGTGGCTATAAATGCCCCAATATTAAAAATGGAAATAATAATAATAATAATAAACAGAGAAAAAAATATAAATAGAAAAATCATTTGGTACAACCCTCATTTAACCAAATAGTTAGCAGTAAGTTAGGGCAAAAGTTTCTTGCTTTGATTGAAAAATATTTTTCAAGTAATAATCCTCTTAGCAAGATTTTCAATAAAAATGTGCTAAGATTTAGTTATAGTTATATTGATAATCTAGAAAAAATTATAAAAAAGATAATAATAAAATTTTAAATAAACACTGAAACCTAAATAAAGATAATAGTAATTCCAAAATGAACATCAATAATATTGATAACAAATTATGTAATTGTAGAAATCCCATAAATTATCCATTGCAAAATAAATGTCTTACTGAATCTATTGTTTACTAATACACCATTTCAGCGACTGAAAACCCAGATGTTAAGAAATTTTGTATTGGAAGCACAAAAAACTTTTTTAAACAAAGGTGGTATCAACATATTTTTTCTTTTAATAACAAAGGGTACCATAACCAAACACCCCTCTTTAAATATTTTTTGTATTTAAAAGAAATCAATAAACCCCCCATAGTAAAATGGAAATTATTTAAAAAAAAAACAAGAATTTGTAAGTCATTAAATGACCCATGTTCCCTGTGTCTACATGAAAAGTTGCATATTATTAAGTTTCCTAAAAATAATGATCTATTAAATCAGTGGAATGAACAAACAGTAATATGTAGGCATTGTATAATGTTTACATTAAAATATAATTAATTGAATCTTTCATTAAAAAATATATGTATTACAATTATATATCCATTATATTATTATATATAATGGTACATATAATATTTATTTAATTCCTTGATTTTTAATTTTAATATTGCCATGTCTTATGGCTCATTGCATATAAGTATTATATTTTAAGATCAACATAATATAATGTATATAAAATGATTTAATCATACTAGTAGGCCCTTTTAAGATAGTTCTAAAGTATATACAAAATAATTTTTAATAAAAATAAAATCCTAAAATTAACCTATTGTTATATATATATATATATATATATATATATATATATATATATATATATATATATATTTTCATTGTATCTTAAAATTATATTTCTTAATGAGAAGTAATCATAACACATCTCAGAATGACAATTCATCTACGCAACTATGAATAAAACACATACCACAAACTTCTAACTTATATTTTTCACTTTTCTGCTTTAGCTTAGACCTGATTTTGTTTAGTCAAACAGGACATACCAATAAAATATTGAAATCTTGTTCCTCCATCCTTCTTAAACTCTTCAATAGAATACTATTCTGTTTTCAAAAGTAAATTATTTTCATCAAAATTGCCTAATATCACTTGATAATGGAACAATTTTAAAGTTCCAAAACATAGAAATTTCTGTGTCACGATGTAAAAAATGTTTTAAATAAAAATATTATCAATATATATATATAAAAAGATTTGGTTAAATAATTTAGATATCGTATGTTGGTTGTGATTCTTTCTTGGTAGCCTGAGAAAATTGATTAAGAAATATACCAAAATTTTCTTTCAAATAGTTTTTATTTTCCCAAGTACTTTCAATCTCATCTGAAACCATCCACGGGGGGTTAAATTGTCTGTGAATGTGTATATGTATTTCTGTAAATTCAAAACATTTCAGTTGTTCATTTTACACTGTTACGCAGCGTTCTTGATTTTAAAATGGTATAAGGGAGGAAACTTTTTCATTTTATTTATTTTTTTCATATGTGTATATATATATATATATATATATATATATATATATATATATATATATATATATATATATATATGTAAATATTTTTTGCTGCTGAAAACATTTAAGAATTTTGTTGCTATATTCATAGTTGACCTTATTTATTTTGAGCTTTAATTCTCTTATATAAAGGACTTCTAGAATTTTTAGTTTTTGGTTATTATTATTTTTATGTAATGTAAATCTATTTTGAACTAATATCTATCTAAACTGTGAGTGTGGGCATGAGTTCTTTTAAATGCTGTGATATTGAATTATGTTCATCCAAGTGGAATGTAAACCTTTTGTTAGCATTGGTTTATTAAGTTTCATATAATAGCTATTTTGTAATAATCAGGGCATTCACTTTTATAGTTGAGAGTGCATGTGCTTATACTAGTTAGTTTTTTATAAGGAAAGGTAGTAAATGTATTATTGTTATTATTAGTGCTTATCAAGACATCAAGAAACAGGATTTTTTGTCATTGTTAAGTTTATATGGGAACTTACGTATGGAATTTTTTTGAAAGTTTTCTTGTAGTTCATGTATTTCATCTATGTATTTGACTAAAATGAGAATGTCCTCTACATATCTTAGGTAAATGGAGTGTTTCTTTTGTGGTATTAAGTACATTATTTTCTAAATTAGTCATATAGAAATTGCTAAATGTTGGTCCAAGAATAGAATCCATAGAGAAAACATTGCATTGTACGTATATTTTATTTTGATGGTCATAAAAAGGAACTTCTGTGGTGCACATCAGCAGTAGTTTTTTTAAAATATTAGGATGAATTATTAATGTAGGAAGAGATGGATTGTTGTAGATATTGTTTATGATTATACCTATGTTTACCTGAAGAGAAAGATATAATTTAATGAATAAACTTTCAACGTCAAGTAAGACTAAAATTTCATTATTGGGATTTTTTTGTTTTTAGCATTTGGAGTAGTTTGTGTGTTGACTTTATGCTGTATTTATTTGGAATGTAAAGTGTAATTAGTTAATTAAGAGCTTTGGTTTGTTAGTAAACATGGGTGGGGATTTGGGATATGGTAGGTTGGAGAGGGAAGTTATGTTTGGTTTATGCGTTTTGATTCTGATCCTTTCAAGTTTACTGATTAATTTCTTGGTAGCCTTAGAAAACTGATTATAAAAAATACCAAAATTTTCCTTCAAATAGTACTTTCAATCTCATCTGAGACCATCCATAGGGGGTTAAATTGTTTGTGAATATGTATTATATGTATTTCTATAAATTCAAAACATTTCAACTGTTCATTTTATTACATTATGAAGCATTCTAGATTTCAAAATTCACATTTTTTCCCCACAGTATAAGTGAATTTTAGTATTTTTCTTAGTCAATTTTCTAAGGCTACCAAAAAATGAATCCATGAACTTGAAGAGATCACAACGAAATTAAATTAACATTTGTCAAGTTATTTAACCAAACCTGTTTGAATGAAAGTATGCTGCCAAAACACACACACACACACACACATATATATATATATATATATATATATATATATATTATGAAATGGACAAAGTCTGACAATTATTTTAAGACATTTTTATGTTTATATATTCCTTTTTATAGATACAAATATTTAAGTAAATGCTCTGTTTATAATAAACAGTATTAACAACATTTACCAACCTGAATGTCTGAGAAATTGTCATAGAAAATATGCGTCCTCTATAGGAATCAAACCTGTATCCTATACAGAACTGTCATATAGCCTTTTACCAATTTCACCACAGAGGAGCGTTTCAGTTAGCATGGTCAATTTTACTGTTTTTAAACTACAATTTTCCATGATTTTCTCACATACATTCATATCTGCTCGATGCATGTCCAAATGTAAACAAATGATGTCACACATTATAGGATAACAATAACAATAAAATGTTCAATTTTTCTTGAAGGGAAGTTTGTTTTATAACGTAATTTAGTGTTCATAATGCGGTATGAAATGTGTGGACTAACTTTATGATGATCTGCCTAATATATCTGTTAGTGCATGGACCAGGCCTTAACGGCTACTAGCTGTCATCTCTTCATTGTGTGTGTACATGGATACATATGTATAGATCAAATTGGCCTCTGAAATTGTTTTTGGACCCAAGATGCAAGTATTTTGGCACTATTTGTTGTTTATCAAAAGAAAACTTTTTATTGGTTGCAAAATATATATAGAATTTAATTCCTATGACATCAATACTGGAAAGAGCAATAACAGCTACTGGACTTGAGAAACCTATTTTCTGGAAAAACTGTTTTAAGAGAAGCATTTTTTATAAATTTCAAACAAATGTAGCACTTCCTAATTAATGACTGCTGAATAACATTACCAAAAGTAAAAAGAAAAATCCCTATTGTTTAGAAGCAGATGTTGCAGAACATATCCAAGAATGACAGAAAAACTTATAGGTAATTATGATAGAGCAACCAGATGAAAGCCACTTTTCAAACAAGCCAATGATGATAAGGCAGAAATAGCAGTGGAAAAATGAGTTGGTTGAGAGATTTTTTAACTTTTCATACCTTATCATCTTTCCTGATGATTTGAGCAGTGGTCAGGTATGAAACTGAGAAAAATCCTATTCACAATTCCTGCAGTTCAATATTAAACACTGTGTAGACAGTAATTTGGAGTACTGGTTATTAAAGCTTCTAGAAAAATACATATCCAGTCTGCAAAAGTGACTTCTTTTCAGTATTCAATGATATAATTATTATAATAAAAGCAGTATTATATTTCAGTTTTTTGTACTCAAGTTCACCCAAAACAAGGCTGGAGAGTCACTCAAGTAGAGTCTTACTGTGGAATAATTGGCCACAGTTAAGTGCAATTGACAAAATTCTCAACAAACAGAATTGACAAAGTTCTCAATAAACTATTTACACTATTTACATTGTTCCGAATGTTGTCCTCATCTTTATTGTTATATTCGTGACATTTTGGCAATTGTACACTCCAGCCTTCTTCAGGTGATTGGAATTTCAAACTGAACCCTTTATTTCATCCAACAGGGTAGTTTGTTCTAGTTCCATGTGCCATGCCTCTTCTGGACATCTCAGTTATCTCCCTTTAACTCAACTCTCCAAGTTTTCATTCACCACTGCAGTAACCAGGTATCACTTTGGGTCAAGTCACTGACTGTGAATATGTTAATAAAGATGAGGACAGCAGTCTGAACAATGTAAATAATTACAATAACCCATCTCAGAAATATAGAGATATTCTAAATAAACAATAAGAAAAGGAAGAAAAAGAAGAGTGTAAAATAAAACTAAGCAAGCAATATATATGCAAGTCAAAACTAGGTACAGCAATAATAGTAATGCAAAAAGATCACAAAGTAAGAATTGTATTCACATGCAAAATGGATACAGTTAAGTGGTTATAGCATTCTGATTTCAAGACAAGAAAGAACAAAATCATGATGGATTAGACCAAGAATTGGTTTATTGGTTAGGAAGAAATCACAGCAGGTCTCTGTGAGATTTGTCTATAAATATGGGAGGAGAATGTTCTTTGCAGTCATTTCCAAAGGTTGAAACCAACAGTTACTGTTAAAATGCTAATGGTGAATGAGATTATTTACATTATCTGGAGTGTTGTCCTCATCATATTCATGACATTTCAGCCATTGTACACTCTGGCCTTCTTCAGGTGATAGAAATTTTGAACTGAACTCTTTATTTTATCCAACAGAGTAGTTTGTTCTAGTTCCATGTGCCATGCCTCTTCTGGATATGTCAGTTATCCCTCTTTAACTCAACTCTCCAAGTTTTTGTTCACCACTGCAGTAGCCGGGTATTGAACTCATAACTCTTTAGGTCAAGTCACTGGATCCAACCAATGCTTTTATCCACTTGTGTTAGGACACATGGCCCTGCGGATGAAAGTGTTGGTTGGATCTAGTAACTTGACCCAATGAGAATAAGAAAGATAATGATTGATACTTGATTTGAAGAAGTTAGTTCAGACCTTTACAGCTAGGATATATGATGCTATGTCCATGGAGTCAAATCACTTTCATTTCCTCTGTATTTCATTTGTAAGGAGGAAGTTCTGCTTAGACAGCTTTTTCCCAAGAACTGCAACTTTGTGGAACAGACTCCCACTTAGATGCTTTCCTGAATGCTACACCATTATCCTCTTTAAATGAAGACCCAGTCATTACTTATTCTACTTACCTAATATAATCTTCACTTCCTGCCACCTTCCCTTACATTTATATAACAACTTATTTAGTAACCCTCAACCTTGAGTGACTCTTGAGCCTCATATTTAGTGAAATTTCCAAAGTTTTTTTGATGAAAGCAACACCATATATTTTGCATATAAGGCCAGAAAAAAAAAAGAGTCTTATAAATGAAAAAGTTTTACTTGGATTTTTTTTTTTTTGTAATCAGCATGATATGATTAAGAACAAAAGAGAAATGTGACATCTGCAAAGTTTGGAGACCTCTGCTATACTGAAAAAAAATGACAAGAGAATGATTGGCCCAAAAAAAGTATTAAGACATTTTCAAGGTCATGTCTATTTGATATGAATCTTATTGATCATGTCTGAGACATTTTGGTTTGAGTTGTAAGGAAAATGTTCAAAAAAACATAAGCAGGTAAAAGATGAACTTTGTACTTTGAATTGAGCTTGGTAAGATATTCCAGAAAAGAATATTGCAACTCTGATAAAAAAAAAGAAAAAAAAAACACTACCTAAAAGAATTTTAAAAATCAACTTTTAAATTTGATCGTGGCGAGTTTGTCAAATATAATTTGAACATTTTTGATTTGGTAAGATTATTGAATAACAGCTATTATTTGAAAATAGAGGTGCTTACTTTTTGTCTGCATGAACACACACACACACACACACACACACACACACACACACACACACATATATATATATATATATATATATATATATATATATATATATGGTGTCCCTAAAGTCTGAGCACATAAGTAAAAATGCTTATTTCAGAGAAATCAAATTTTCAACAATATTTTATTGAATTGGAATATTAACAAATAATATCTTCAATATGATTTCCATCATTTGTGATGCAAAGGTTGATGCGCTTTGCAAGATTCATGTGAATTCAATGCAATAACTCCACATTGCCATCAATTTCACCACATTTGCTCTTTACAATTTCAATCAAGTGGGATTGCATTTGTGATTTTCATTGAGTACACCATCTCCTTTAGCATATCCCAGAAAAAGAAGTCAATTCTTTCTTTCAACAAAACCATGATTAATCTGTGAAGGAAAAAATATATAGTTAATGAGATTTCTTATACATTATTTATATTATTCGGACTATTGTCCTCATCTTTGTCACTATATTTATTACAATGTTTCGGCAGTTGTATGCTCCTGCCTTCTTCAGGTGGTTGGAATGTCGAACTTAACCCTTTATTTTGCTTACTGGGGTATTCTGTAATAATGTAAATAATGTACATAATACCTCATCTCAGAAATATAAAGAGATTTCTTATGTGTCCAAAATTTATGGACACTCTGTATATAAGGCTTCTTCTTATTGATGTGTGCATTCAAGGCCCTCCACTACATCTCTTTTGTAGCCCTTAGTCTGTCTTTTTGCTATGTCTCCTAATCCCTGTTTTGCTAACCATTTATAGAGGCTCATTAGGTAAATTATGTGCTTTTTTTTCTCTGTCTGACTTGCCTCCAATATGTCTTATGAGTGTCAAATTTTCCAGGTCCTCTTTTCTTATTATGTGTCCTAGAAATTTCAATTCTCTTTCTCCTTCTAAGTATAAATGTCCTTTTTGTTTCTATTTTCTTTAAAACTTCCTCATTTTCTTACATGCTCCATCTTTGGTATTTTCAGCATCTTTCTGAAAAATCAAATTTCTGTTGCTTCCAGTTTTCTCTTCATACGTGAGGAAATTTTACAGCATTCACTACCATATAGGAAAGTTGATATTACATAACATTTTAGCACTCATCTTTGTTTTTAACAGAATTTACCCATTTCTTAATACTTTGTTTAGTTTTGGGGAAGCATCTTTACTATTCCAATGCACCTTCAGATTTTGATATCACATCCTCATTTAAAACACTTCCCAGATATTTAAACTTCTGTGTTTTTTGATTTTGACATCTCCAATTCGTAACTTGCATCTCAGCCTTTTTATCTTGTAAACAACTGTACATACTATCTTCTTACAATTGATAGTTAGTCTTTTCTTCTTGCTTTCCTTTACTTTACTTCTAGTGCCATCTGTGCATTTTTTATTCTTAAAATTGTGCTCAAAGATAATAAATCCTAATAGGATCTCTAGTTCGGTTAGGATAAATTTGGTGTAAAGGTTCTCATGGGATTTAAGCATATAAAAGACAAATTAAGGAATCTTCTTCTTTTATATGCTGTCTCCCTTAAGAACATAGGCGATCATGGCCCACCACATCTTCCTGTCTTTTGTAGCTCTTAATAAGTTTTGTCTTTTTGTTATTTCTCCCAAACCCTGTTCCACCATCTATTTGTTCATGCTCATCAAGTATGGTATTCAGTGCTTTGCTCTGTCCCTTTTTCCCTCAATCTGTCCTATGAGTATCAGGTTTTCCAAGCCCACTTTCTACATTTTGTGCCCCAGAAACCTCAATTGCCTGTTCCTGATGTTAAGTATAAGCTTCCTTTTCGTTTCCATTCTCTCCAAAATCTTGTTGCTTACATGTTCAGCCCATGTTATCCTCAGCATCTTTCTGTAGAATCACATTTCTGTTGTTTCAAGGAACTTCTTCATCTTTGGGAAGATTGTCCAGCATTTGCTGCCATACGGGAGGACAGATATCACATAACAGTTCAGTACTCTTCTTTTTGTTTCTAATGAAATTTTTCTGTTTCTTAATACTCTACTTAGCTTTTGGAATGCATGTTTGGCCATCCCAATACATCTTCGGATCTCAATGTCACATTTTCCATCCTCTGTTAGAACACTTCCCAGATTCACAGGCAACTTTCATTGGTTAAAATTATATTGAGTGCATTAATAAACTCATAAAAGATCTTTTGAATAGCGTAGCTGGCCTATACTGTTATTATAATTTGGCCTTTTACACATACACAGACACACATATATATGTGAAATAAAATATGACCCTAATCTTAGATTCACTGTTGACAAATGCAAGATTAGTGCACTCTCAATTTTCTTCTTAATGAATTTTTTCTCTGCTGGTTAGACTAGCATTTCTTAAATCACAACCATGGTCAAATGTATTATATTGAATCACTGGTGTGTTTAGATTGTTGTTATACAGAATATCTTTGCGGTGTTCACATAAACTTTGTTTTATGTTTCTGGATGTTTCACCAATGTACATTGATTAAAAATGTTCTACACACACACACACACACACACACACACACACACATATATATATACGATAATCCTCAGGAGCCAGGCAAACCTACCTAGGTTTCACCTAAATGGATTTTTGGTAGGTTTGACTAGCTCCTTAGGATTATTTTATGGTTTGGCTCTACTTAGTTTAATGAGCACTTTACATAGTTGTCTTTTTACTCATTTTGGTATTTTTTTTTTCTTTGGACTTGGAGCTTAAACACTGGACGATTTTTTTTCTGTGATGATATCCCCTCTTACATCTGGCCACCTAACTCCCCAAACTGTAAACCCCCTTGATTATTATGTGTGGGGGGCAGTTGAGCAAGAGACCAACAAAACTCCTTGTAACGTCAAAGATGAAAATAGGGCACTTTGACATGGTGTATTGGTTAGCAGGCTTATTTTATGGCTGAGTAGTGAGTTCCAGCCTCACCGGGTGCTCCAAAATGTGAGCTTTATACCACATCCTTTGTACACTTAAACATGGTGTAACGGTTAACAAGCTTGTCCTGCCATATCATTTACTACTGAGTAGTGAGTTCGATCCACACAAGGTGCTCCATACATCAACTTTGTGCCACATCTAAAATTTGCTTAGTAAATCACTAGAGATATGCAAATATCCAGTTGATATATATATATATATATATATATATATATATAGTTTATGCAAACTTAGTTAATCCGTATGGGTAGACCTGAGGAGGATGATATCCAGAGAGCTCAATGTAAAATTCAGAGCAGATATGTTTGAATAAAAGACAGACCACGTTAAGATTCCATGTAATAAGCTATTTCACCATAACCCCTTTAACAGGGTTCTGGATCATCAGACTTTACTTTATATATATATATATATTTACTTTATATATATATATCTTAATTTTCTACTCCAATAGCTTCATGTCTTGCACTTTCCGTCTGAGGAACTCCCTTCCTCTTACTTGCTTCCCTGATAGCTATAATTTCCAACTATTCAAATGCAATGTCGATCGACATCTCCAGATACCCTGATCTATTCCCTATCCTTTCTTCTTTCGTGCCTCTTTACTCTTGCTCCCACTTTCTGTAACCCCTTGCATGCTAGTGGAACTCCTGCCTTGCTTGTGGTGAAAACTTTAAATATATATTATGAAATGGACAAAGTCCAACAATTATTTTAAGACATTTTTACTGGCCTGAATGTCCGAGAAATTTTCACAAAAAAATATTTGTCCTTCATCAGGCCGGTAAATGTTGTTTAATACTGTTTATAAACAGAGCATTTACTTAAATATTTGTATCTATAAAAAGAATGTATAAACATAAAAATGTGTTTATATATATATATATATATATATATATATAATCATCTTTCAGGTGTACACAGTCAAACCACTACTATTATAACCTGGTTAGCCCAACTCGACCTGGGGTCTTTCCTACTAGTTATCTATTAACTGCTTCATTTCTTCATGTACTCTGTCCCTTATTGATTGATTGTTCACAATGTAGTGAAAATCAACCTTTCGTCTGCACTTAAGCACTGAATCGAGGTGGTAGAACCATGCTATGAAAGACAAAAAGCAACAATACCTCTGCTGGTAGAAATACAAATTATAATATATCACAAAGAAAGTCACTGGGTTAATTTTCAATTAGTTTTATATAATGGTTGTTACACAAAATTAACTCTTCTCATGGAATCTAGTGACAAGGGATCTTCTGTTTTACACTTGGAATGGGCTAGCCATTACAATGCTGAATTATGTTGGTCAGGAATTTCAGGCAGCTGGGTTACATGGGTTCAACAGTTTTCTTCGACCAGAATTGATCTGGTCATGGCGCCAGCTCCATTTTTCTGCTCCGAGTAGCATACAGTTTATATGCATCTCTCATAACTCTGACCACATCCCCAGATTCATTGATACTCATTTCCTTTTTACCTTGGATTGACAACACCTGACTTTTGGTAATGGGTTAACTATTTAAAACAATATAACTTTGTTTTTACATTCCTCTGTTACTCCACAATTATTGTATACAAATTAATTCTTGAATTATTCACACAAAACTAATGCAAAGGTTAATGATTTTAAATGGCGAGACATCCTTTTTTTAAAATGTTTGAACAAGAACAACATCTATTATATACCTGAAGATTTTAAAAAAAGGAAAAATTCAAAATCAAACTTAGCGTTGCTTTGTGCGCGTTCAAAAACCAATATCTCATTTTCAATAGCATTTCGGATACAATACACATATATTTTCGATGTCCTCTTATTACTAAGAGAAAAAAACAAGAACAACATCTATTATATACCTGAAGATGTCTGTAGAAACAGACGAAAGCTTGTGTAAAAATAACAACTAATACGGCAGAAATTTATACGAACAAGGATCAATTCATTCATAACGGATCTGAGGTTTTTGTGTAATATTTGAATTGTTTGCGAGATGGATGTCTCGCCATTTAAAATCATTAACCTTTGCATTAGTTTTGCGTGAATAATTCATGTATTTGTAAATTGATTGCACGTTTATTGTAAATTAATTCTTGTATATAAAAATTTATCCCACATCAACAAAGAATTCACTCTGCTTTTAGAAATCCTTCTGTTTCTCCAAACAATAATTTCTTGGCCTCAACAAATTCTTTTGTCTATTTTCAAAACAATCACCAATTGTTAACATTTTCAAATGACCCAAATATTGCCTGTGTCGATCAGCTGTTCTTATGAAACCAAAAACAATTTCAAATTGTCTAAAGAAATTTATTGACATTTAACAAATAACTATGTAATCTTACTTTCCAAAACAACCAATTTCAAGTCCTATTGTTTTATATTTTGGCTTTTTAAATAATTTTCTGTACTTTAAGGGAAATCATGCTCGATAATTATTTTCCCAGCCTTATATTGCAATGTTATCACTACAATAATTTCTACATTGCAGCCCTTCTAATGCTCTGGGGTTCTCATATAAACCCTTTTCTTAATACTATGTCACAACTACTATTAGTGACACTTAGTGTCACATTCCTCCTTGGTCTTCTCCCCATTTCAATGCCTTTAAGCATTTGTCAGGTGGTCTGCAGCTTTAATGCAAAAATGGAAGCTTTTATTACCCCCAGATGGTGGTTGTGCACCAACAAGTCTCACCTGGAGCAGGGAAAGTATTCATCTGGCTAATATCAAAATAAAGCTGTAAATACATAATTATACTCCTATCCCTAAAAAATTTAAAAAAAGATATCTCGCCGATGTGTCAAAAAAGTGATCAATGCCACAAAGACACTCATGGTAGAGCTTTCAAATATAAATAGAAATAATCAGCTCTTAAAAAGAGTCTGTCATGTATGCACACCAGAAAGAAAATTGCTCAACACCATACAGTATGATAGCACTTTTCTAAACAAAGAATCACCTATCAGGTGCAGACAGTTGAACCACTGCTATAAGTTTCATGCCTTTAAGCAATCATCAGGCAGTTGGCAGATGTAATGCATAAATGGGAGCTTTTATACCCCCAGAAAACACTAAGATGGAAAAAAAAATGTACAGTGTTTGTGCACTATTCATAAACCAACCAGTCTCACCTGAAGCAAGGAAAGCACCCACCTTCAGGTGGGAAAACAAAGAATCTTTGGTGTCTAAAATAGAATTTGGTAGGGGAAAGTTTTGTTTTATTTTATTTGAGGAAGTTTTTCAACCACTCAAAAATTTTTGAGACTATATTTTTTATAAATTTCTTGCTTTATGACACTTTAAATTATTTTTGAACCCTCTTTTATGAAGATCATAATGTTTAATTATTACAAAAAAAACAAAGACGGACATAATCAAAAGGGGACAAAAATGGAAATAACACTGTTTTCCCTTCTTTCTCTGTTTTAATTATGTCTGATCTTTTTGTAATAATTAAATTTTGTATCACTAATCAGGCCTCAATGTTTATTGGATATTGAGAAAAATTCCTTTCACAATTATTAAGACTCTTCAGCATGTATTATACATGTAAGAATAAGCTTTAAAACTGCAGAAGAATGAGTCAAGTTTGGAATAAAACAATAATGGCAATTTTGATATGAATAATTTGTTTCTTTTGTAGGAGTAAACAAAGTTTGATAATTAAAATAAAATAAAAAATATTTCTTAAATCTGAAAATTATTATCTCCTTAACACCTCATTAGTCATAACACTAGTATTTTTAAGGAAAGATCAATCAGCTAATTTTGTTACTGAAACCAGATACTTTGATAAGTTAAACAAAAGATCAAAATGAAGAATAATCCTACATCTACTTACAGCATTAATGTACCCCGCCCCCAGGACCACTTACTGACCTACCTCAATGGAATGTTTTGAGGTCAGTTCTCACTACTCTTTCATTAGGCTGGTCCACTCCACTCTAACCATCAAAGAACTAATCAGGATTGCTGCTTACTACAAAGAAGGAAGGGTATCACTCTCACTCTTTCTCACTTTCTTTCTCTCTCTGTTCCAATGTTGTACTGCATACTACAAACTCTGCAGCACAAGAAGGATACCATTTGTATTCATAAAACAGAAAATAAACCTTCGAAAACAATGTTCACTCAGTGTTCATTTATTTTGTATGTAGAGAAAACAATGTTCTGCACCAGTGCCCACATTATACAACAACACCCAGTCTAAAGTAAATGCATTATTAGAAGACAAGAAAAATATTTTTAAGTTTTAATTTTGACGCCTCTCAAATGAAACTGCTCTCTTTTCATAGTCTTAGAGAACGTTTTTTCACTTCCCATCAACATGGCTGATAACCTCTAGGAGAGTGACTCATTGTGCATTCTCAGTCTAATGTTTTCCACTGACAAAAAGTGGGGAAAAAAAATTACAGGGTGGTCCGAAAGTTTTGTCACCCCTACCAAAATTTTATAAGAAGAATAGAAGAACAAATAATACAAAGCAAATGGACTGGATTCAGTTTCATTAATGCTGTCATACATCAAGAAGGTCTGTATGAACATCATCATATTCATGGTACAAAATTGATGCTGCACCATGTCCTGTATGTTATTTTAAGAAGCTATGCTTTGTTGATTGTTGCAAAAGCTCTCCAAACCACATGCTTCAACTTATGTGTATTCTGGTATCATTCATGTGAAACTCTCTCCTTGATAATACACCAAAGAGCATTGAAATAGAAAATTATATTATGTGACAAAACTTTTGGACCATCATGTATAATAAAAATTTGAAAAATATCTGTATTTCCCAATATTTAAAAACATAGGGATTTCCAATATAAAAAAAATAGTTGTTCAGTAAGTATACACTACAAGGACTCTTGATATTGGAACAGAAATAATTTGTTTATTTACAATATGTGAATTTAAATAATAAAAGGGTTTTTGTTAGATAGGACCCCAGTTGCAGAAAATCTGCTCAGAATCGTAAAATAAAAAATGCAATAAAAATAAGTAAAGCTTGTAATTCCTTTTATGAATAAAATATATTACAGATATTATTGTCTTAAGAAAAAATAATTTAACCATATAATAAATTTATACAAAAATTGTTTTCATTTCTTTAAATCCCATCCTGGGTATGATGATAAACTACATCCGTGTCCAGGGTAAGACGATAAACTATGTCCAGCAGCAAGGCCTCTGATCAGGAGCATGGAACCACCTCTTAATTGCTGGTTTTCCCAGCTCCACCCTGACCCGGAGTGGTAGCACCTGTTAGGGTCCCAGCAATGGGCAAATATTTAACCCCAAAACTGAGGTAAAAAGCATTATAAAAGTGTAAAAATAGGTTTTAATACTAGGAATACTTTTTAAAAAAATTATTACCATCAATACATTTTTAAAAATAATATTACCAGCTATACAATTTTGAGGAAAAAATATTACCAGAAATAGATTTTTGATAAAACAAAAATATTACCAGGAAAAAAGAAAGTTATCAACATTAAATGACCCATTGAGGTTGATATGCCATAAAACAAAACAAACCAAACCATTTCTTTAAATTTTAATTAGAATAGTTCATAGATTTAAAAAAAAAACTTTTTAAATTCTGTATTATTATATTGCATGATATGATATTTTTATTAAATTAAAACTGTATTTATTAATCAAAATGATTTCCAAAAACTAAGCAAAGATTTTATCAGTTCATCCCAAACAAGGCGATAATGCCATTAAGATGCAAGGGGAGTGAAAGAGAATTAACCCATTACAGGATTGTAAAATACTTTTTTGCCTAAAATGATTAAACAGGGTGGTCTGAAAGTCTTGTCACCCCCTACCAAAATGTACTGAGAACAATAGAAGAACAAGTCATACAAAGTACTGGATTCAGTTTACTTACTTTCATTGACACTATCACACATTGAGATGGTCTGTAGGAGCTCACATAAGCCATCTGAAAAAGAAAATTCTATTATGTTAGGATGACAAGACTTTCAGACCACCCTGTATATTGCATCCATTGCTAGGTCTGCAGCTAAAAATTTGGTGCTTGGCAATTTTTCTCGCCAGAATCTATCTTACACTTTAATAAGTCTACCATTCATTCATGCATTGAATATTGCTGCCACATCTGATTTGGTGCTTCTGTTTTTTATCAAGAGATTTTTGACAAAATTCAAAGAAGAATCTGCAAAGTTATTGGTCCTGACCTGGCATCTCAACTTCACTCACTTACCCAATAATGTAGCTTCCCTGTGTTTTTTTGTATAATTATTTTCATGGTAATTGTTCTGATGAACTTTCCTCTTTGTTACCTTGACTTTATGAATTTAGGTACAGTATTAGATTGGCAGCTAGATCACATCATATGACAGTTGAAATGGTTAGATGTAAATATAAATTCTATCCTACCAGTTTCTTCTCCCATACTTCTCACTTGTACTCTGTTCCAACTTCTCAGTTTCTGGTTAACTTTGATTTTCAAAACTTTGAATGCATCTGTCTCATTCAACCCTGTTCCTTTATTGTCCTCAATCATTAATAATATTTTTCTCAGACTCTTTCACCCTCAGTAAACTCTCTTTGTGTCTTAGTGGATGTATTGCCTTCTATTAACAATACAAGAGGGAGAGGACTGATTTGAAGGTGTGAGTAACCTAACAGTTAACTACACAGAAAATCAGATCATTGAACAGAGTTCAAATTCTAGTGAGATAAATTGTGCTTAGGCATAAATTGGTCTCCCCTATTCTCAGCTATAGACCAAATAGAATGGTACACTGGACTTTCAAGTCTTGGTTGGCAACCAGTCTAGGACAATAAATCTGAATTTAAAAACCACAAGTAGAATCTGTTCTTCCTCTTAGTCTATTCAAAAGGAGGTTTATTCTAACCATAAAAATCTTAGAGACACCCTCATAAACTTTTTAGTCTGTCAAAACCTGCCAAAAGACTGACATTTTTGACCATAGTAAAATGTTTTCAATGTATCTTTATATATAAGGTCCATGTTAACTTTTGAAGTCACCAATTTTAAATGTTTGTTGTAGATGTATATTTTTATATAGTATTTTTTGTTCTCCCTCTCTGAGTATATGTGTAAAAATTGCAAAAATTAGGGGGTCAGAGGTTTAAATCCCCTACCATAAATACCTACTTGCCTTCATATGATTAGTACACAAGATAAATGACCAATTGAATCCAAGTTCTAAGACTATTGAACTTTGTATGCATGTCTGACAAGTCCAGCCAGTTTTTTTTTTTCATTTTACTTGGAATTATGAAATATATAGGGATGATAAAACTCATACCATCTCATTAATTTCTTATCAGTGACTTGTGGTTACTTGATTCTTGTAAAATCTTTAATTAAATATATTCCAATTAACTTGTCCACTTTTAAAAAAGAAAAAAACTTTTGTAGATTAGCATTCATTAGACCTTCATTTGTAGATTAACATTCACTTGACCTTCATTTGCAGATTAGCATTCATTTGACCTTTTTCAAGACACATTTGTCAAAATGAAAAAATATTGATATTTTTATCATTTTAAAAGAGGGCATACTGTTCATAATATGCAGTCACAGATTGATCTATATCTTTTTATAGAATTATTGATACCTTGTTTTTATTTACAAATGTCAAGTTTGAAACTGGGCTTGTCATTGATAACTGCATGCTATTAGGAATTAGGAAAAGGGGCAACATCAGTAGTATGCAGTAATTAACAACTTAATAACAGTTTCAAACAGTTGATTGATTCATTCATTTTTCTGGCTTATCAACCTGATCCAGGTTATTTAAAGCCAGAAAATATTTTTAGATTATCAGAATGTTTTTGCTGAAGATGATAATAATTTAGTGACACAAACTAACTCAAAACTGTGGGGAGAAGAGATGGGTTCGTACCTTTCCCAAGGGTATTTGTACATAAGTGAATATAATGAACCCAACTGGAATTGGAACTCGGCACTCTGATTAGTAATTCCAAGCAATTATCCATTGCATTACCTGCACATCCAAGCTTACAGGATTTGATTTGAAACTGTATTTATTTTCTGAAAAGGACACCCCTCTTTTAAAAGGATAAATGACAAATCAATATTTTTGGATTCTGACAACGTTTGGTTTGTTTTGTTTTTACAGCATATCAACCTCAATAGGTTCCAATGCCGACAAAATTTTTTATTGCTGGTAATATTTTGTTTTGTCAAAAATCTGTTTCTCGTAATATTTTTCCTTCCAAATTATATTGCTGGTAATGATTTTTTTCAAAAAAAGTATTGCTGGTAATAGTTAACTATTTGCCTATAACTGGGACCCTAACAGGTGCTACCACCCCAGGTCAGGGTGGACCTGGGAACACCAGCAATTAAGTTTAAGTAGTTTATCGTCTTACTCTGGATGAGGACTCTGACAAATGTTATAGATAAAGCAACATCTAATGAAAAGTAATATCCAAAAATTGCTTTAAAAACAAAATTCTTTTTTTGAAGGCAGTTCAGTTTATTTAAATAGTTCCCATAAATCTTGTAGTATTTGTGAAGAAAAACTTAAAAATCTATATAAATTACCATCTTGTAAAACAAATAAATTGGACATATTCAAGTTATAGAGGACATATTAGAATATATTCTATTAATCAATTTCAAACAGAAAATTATTTTTTCTGAAAATTATTAATAAGATACAATATCTCTATTGAGTGGATACCAACTTAAAATAAAATTTAATTAACTTATAATTTAGAGAAAAAATTCATAATAATACAGTATTTAAAACATATATCAAATGATTAAAGTGCAATTTTAGTTCTTAAGTATGCATAGCTATTAAGTTATTATTCTTCAAGTAACACATTCAAATAGAGCCAAGAATTTTCCAGTTAAATATTTGTATATATTCTTTTGTTCACTACTATGTCTGCATGCCAGGTATAAACATATCAAGTAGTCTGTCTGAATAGTAGTCCAAGTCTAGGTAATAAGAGGAATCCTTAAGAAATCTTCCTGTTTCTAGTCTATTTTCTGTCATAAGAAGAAACTGGACAAAAAATATTATTTTAAACACATCAACAATTTCTGAGATATAAAAATTTTGGATTTATACATTATTTATTTTCTTTTCTTCCTTTCTTTTTTTTTTTTTTTTTGTAGATGAGTTGAATATTTTTAAAAGGCCAGATTTCACCCCCTCAAACTTCCACAATTCCATACATGTATACACATTTATCTTGTCTACTGGTGACACAGCAGAGCTGATAATTCTGCCTCTATTTCACTCCAGATAAATAACAATTGATAATCTATAATAATAAATTTTCTATATCTCTCATAGGAAGGCATGATAGATGTCAATCCCTTTCTCTTCTGCTCCATTATCTTTGAAAATCAGTTTGTCTTTTGGCTAAATTCCAGTATTTGGCAGAAACCTGAACTTCTTTTCAGAATTCCACATTGGATGGATGTTCCTTGCAGGGTTTGTTTCCACACTCTTTTTGCTCTCTAGAGGAATACATAAAGGAGTAATGCTAAAGGAACATTTTATCAGATGGACATAGTATTTTCAAAGAGTAAAACACTTCTACATTTTACACCTGTAAACTCATTCTGTTTCAACTTCAAACACCTGCTACGTGCAAAGATCGCTCTGACCTTATATTCCATCTCAGACAATGTCGTTCTGTCATCTGAATAAGACAAAGAAGATGAAAGTGCCTTCTTTTATGTTTATCCCATTTGATCCAATGAAATGATAACCAGTCAGCCAAAGGGCAGTTACAATAGTCAATACAGTGTCCTTATCTGAATGTAGTTTGGCAATAGAAATGACAATCCTGAATAATAATGAACAACAACCATGAATACAAAAACAAAGCCAAATTGCTTTCTCAATCATTTGTCTGAATTTACTTCTATACTGTGCAAAGCAGAAATAACAATGGTGTTTTTAGATTTTTTCTTTATTTTCTTCTTAGCACAAATACACAGTAGTGTGTAGTGTTAATAGGACCAAAAACAATGCTAAAATGTGGGTCAGAATTCTGATTTTATTTGAGGTTCAGTTATAAATAATTTTGAATTCTGTTTATCAACTTCAGTCTTAAAAAATTGAATTATAGTTACAATTTATTCAATTATATATTTACCAATGATTTGTTGTTACTTATCAACATTTTTTTAATTAAATTCTGCAGTTTTGAAGTGAATAAGTTTTTGACTATTTTGTTTCACACTCTTCTATGTATAGATAGATAGATGTTGATTGTCCCATCTTCACAGATGATTGCCATCTTGCCCATCAACACCTACATTCAATCTAAATCATTGTTTCCTCTCGAATGACTTTGAAGGTGCCAGCAGCTGATTTGCAAGGCCTATAGCATAGATGACAGATGTTCTTCAGAGTCTTCATAAGGTTAAGCAGATGTTGCTCAGGTCAGTCATCCTTGTGCACCACCATATGCCTCTTCAGTCCAGGTGTCAATTCACATACTTCCTATAGATCACACATGTAGTATCACCGGGTTGTGGAGGTCATCTCTCCTGTGATTTCAGATGATTAACATACCCAGCTTTTGACAGTAGATTTTGATAGATACGTACATACATACAAGAGTGGGCTGAAAGTTCATAAGCTGACTATGAACGAGTGGTTGTAGAGCTGCGAAATTTTGCATGCATGAATTTCAACTCTTTTTATTAATAACTGCATTGTTTCTTTCCAAATAAACTGCCATCTGACTGTTCAAAGAAGACTTCAAAAGTAAGTTGTAGCTATTTCTTCTGAAAATGGACAGTATTTCAAGTACCTGCAGAAAAAGGTTTTTTTCTCCCAAGGACATTCATACTACATTAGGGGATGACACTGCCAACAGTGCAAAAGGGGGCAGCTGAATTTAAGAGTAGAAGGGAAAGTCTTGAATGTGACTTAAGGTTTGGACGTCATGCAACTGCCATCATTAATGAAAATATTGATCATGTTTGCCACAGCATGATGGATGAGAGTCAATTGACTATAAATCAAATAGCCAATGCTATTGGCATGTCCTGTGAGAGAATTGAGAATATTCTGTATGATGATTGGCATGATGACGGTTTCTGCTCAGTGGATACCATGTCTTCTGACATTTTTTTTTAAGCATTTCACCCCAAGCAAGGCAGTATGCCACTAGTACACAGTGGGTTACAGAGTTGGAGCAAGAGTAAAGAGGTGTGATGGAGGAAAAGATGAAGAGAAGGGTAGGTTCAGGACATCTGGAAATGTTGATTGACATTATATTTGAGTAGTTGGAGATTATAGCTATCGGGGAAACAAATATTAGGAAGGGAATTCCACAGACGGGAGGTGTGAGACATGAAGCTATTGGAGTAGAAGAGACAGCCACATTTAACCATTTCAACAGTGAAAGGGTGGAACAATAGCATGCTTAAATTCATCTGAGCAAAAATGCACCAGTCTGTTAACATCATGGGAAAATTTGATATTGTTTGAGGCTGATACTTGAGACTGATACTTTTTTTTCAAAGTGTTCCATTTTTGCTAACTTGTTGCTTGCAGTTTCAATATTTGGCAAAGGAAAAGAGTCTGAACATATCTTGTGGTTAACCCTCATCTTGTAATCAGAACATATCATTAAATCACTGTCAGGTTTCTTTATCACTATTATCAGTGACGTCCAATTGCTAACACCTTGAGTCACTCTTTCTAGTATACCTTGTTATATCATTTCATTTAATTTGGCTACTACCAAAGGTAGGATAGGAATTAGAACTTTTCTTGACTCTGTATATTTTGAAATGAAAATAACACTGACATCTTATTTTAACAGATATATCTAACAAAATTACACAAAAATATCTTGAAATACTAAAGAGTAAATTTATTCAATAAAATTTCCATTTGCTTCAACCACAACCTCCAGACAACTTCAGAATCTCCTGCAACTCTCCTTAAGTTACTGCCACAATCCTTGCCTTCAGTTCATCTTTGGTATTACAAAGAGTTGGTCTCTCACTCAACTGCACCCCACACATAATAATCAAGGGGGTTGCAGTCTGGGGAATTAGGTGGTTGATGTGGTTGAAGAAATTGTCTGACAGCCATGACTGGGTTCTCCTGCTGGCGTGGCATGCTGCAGAGCCCTGTTGCCAGACTGCAGCCACCCTCTCGAATCAGGGCAGCACTACCTCCTCAAGGCACTTGATGTCAGCTTCTGTCTGAGGCCCTTGCCAACAAATTCAGGAGGAGTTCTTTTCATATCAGAAAGATCAGAGTGAGTTTTTCAAGCTGCTATACCTTCATAAACACCATTAGACTCATCCAACTCTTTCTGAATCCTCTGCACTGTTCTCAGATTGACACCCAAACACACTGAAATGTTTGTATTGGAGCTTCTAGCATAAATGCCAAGCAGCACAGCATGCAGTCTTCAAATTTCTGGCAGAGTGAATTATAATCTATCAACTGATCCTATTATACTGTGCAGTCGACAAAATAAAAAAACAGTGAGCATGAGCGAAATTAAATGTTATGGTGAAACACACCTATTCTATAGTTAATAGACTCTCCCACCTAATATAAGTAGGAGTAGTAAGAGAAACGAGGGTTAGTCGATGTCAGACAACAGTAGTCAGTGACCACAACAAGATTACTCTGCATAATACCTATTATATCAAGTTCCTAATGTTTTGTACGTCAAACCTATTTAAGACCGATTTAGTGCAAATACAAACCTCCACTGCGAAAATAACTCCACAACAACTTTGGCGACAAGGATTCGCACTCATACAGAGGAAGAAAAAATTTGCTCGCCACGATAACGTTGACAACGAGGATTTGTACTCATACGGAGGAAGAAAAAATTCGCTCGCCACAATAACTTCAGCATGGAGTACATACCATCGAATAAATTTGGCCACACTGATGGGCTGTCCAGGTTAATTCCTAAAATGAATGAACCATTAGAAGACACGGTAATTGCCTCTTTTGAAGTCAGAAGAAGAGCTGAAATTTACTGTGTGTAATGCAGTTTGGGAACTTCTGGTAACTTTACAAAAAATAAAAGAAGCCACCAGGGACAAGTATATTTTGAAAATAAAATAAAAAATAGCCGAGAGGGACCAGTACAAAACAAATGTTTTTTCGCTTTGCGATACAGTATTGTTGTACAGAGAATGTGTGGTGATTCCATACACACTGCAGAAGCAAATACTAAAGGATTTTCATACTGATCATCCGGGCAACACTAGGATGAAGAGCCTAATGAGAATTGTATATTGGCTGAATATGGATAGGGACATTGAGAATGCAGTGGCAAAATGTAAAGGCTGTGCTTTAGCTGCAAAGGCACCCCCAATAAAATTTAACCCATGGCCAAAAACAGACTTACCATGGTCTAGGTTACATGTGGATTTTGCAGGTCCACTGAATGGATACCATTACATCATAGTAGTGGATAGTTTCTCAAAATGGCCTGAGATACAAAGGATAAGAAATCTGATGACGCAAAGTACTAAAAACTTCCTGCTGGAATTGTTCGCAAGGTTTGCTGTAGTAGACACAATTGTGACGGACAACGGAAGTCAGTTTACGTCGAAACAATTTAAAGATTTCTGCAAGGAATACAATGTCGAACATGTTACCACAGCTCCATATCACCCAAGATCAAACAGGTTAGCTGAAAAATTTGTGGACACCCTAAAAAGAGCTCTAAAGAAAGCCAGGGAAATACCTGCAGATGAAGCCCTACAGAAGTTTCTACAGGTATACAGAATTACCCCAAATAATGGAACACCAGCCTCACAATTGCCAGCCGAGGTGATGTTTGCATGTCGGGTAAGATCTG
>CAHIKZ030004502.1:2527500-2640000 GCA_903632075.3 Acanthosepion pharaonis | reverse complement strand
GGACTCTACTTTGAACAATAAGAATGTATTTAGCTCTAAGTTGAAATGATGATTCCCCTTGTTGTTGTGACCTCCTGATCCAGTTTTCCTTTCTAACAGTCCCTCTTTTTTAAACTTATTCACCATTCTCTTGATGGTTCTTGAATGAACTTTGGAGATGGAAGCCAGACTATGAATGTTGGTACTATTACTGAAGGTCTGAATGATCTTTTTCCTCTCACCATTGCTCAGTTGGAATGACATAGTGGGGCTGACACAAAATGATTTTAACCTGTTCTGTTTCTAGCTGAATAGTTTTCCAGTGATTCTCATGACAAATGGTGTCAAGATGGCTAACGTCTTATCTGAAAACATGGAAAAAAGAAAATTTGTTTCATAGTTTTTTTACATATTAAACATTTTGTGGGATGAACAATTACCCCATGATGTTACACCTGGTATACACACATGTATATAATAAGTGTGTTTGTGTGCAAAAAGATCAATTTTGTTGCTTATATTTTAAATTATGTTAATAACTATTAAGAAATAACAATTGTCAATTTCTTTGTGTCTATGATAGTTTTGCATTGATTTTGACACTAATTATTTTGAATATTTCAGTTCCAGTGACAGTGAAAACAGTCTACTTAGAACCACGAAAGAAGGAGAATATTTATCCTCGTGGGACAGATGTTTATCTCCACTGCGTTGCTTTTGGGAATCCTGCACCTGATTACCACTGGGTATACATGTCTCCAGATGGGCGCAACCATTTTGTCCTGTCTCAGCTAAACTACTATCGCATTCGAAATATCCAGCGAGGCGATGAAGGGAATTATTCATGCAAAGTTACCAATAAATACAATGGTCGATCATTCTATGATGAAGAATTGGTGCAGATACGAATTAGTGGTAAGTATAGAGATTTATTTGGATTTTTTTTTTTTTTTTATGTGTGGTGGACTAATGGCTAACTGTCTGAAAAGCTGGCAAGCCAAGTTCAAATTCCACTTGGGACAGTTTGTGTTCACTTAACACTAATGTACTTGGGAAATGCAAGAATCCATCTCATCTCCTCCCAACTATGGGTTAAATAGTAGACTGCCTCCTTTGGCAACCAATCTCAAAGAAGTTCAACTCTGAATTCAAAACCATGGAGAAGTCAACAAGAAACGACTCCACTATCTTTCTCAAGAATAGACATGGTAATATACAATGCAAAAAACTCCAGAACCACACAAGTTGCAAACATATGTATCCTGACAGAGTTAGAATTTAATATAAAGGCTTAAGAGAAGGCCAGGAATTTAAAGTGGAACATCTTAAGGAAAATACTAGTGGTACCAGTGTCAGGAAAAAAGCACCAAGATGTGACTCACAGATGAAATTCTCAAATGAATGAAAAAAAAAACAAACAACAGTAACAAAGAATGGCTTCCCTTTTATATAAATACATTCATGGTAATTGTTCTAATGACGTTTTCTCTTTAGTACCCAAACTTTATGAAATTAAGCATACTATTAGAGTGGAGGCAAGGTCTCATCATTTTACATTTAAAATGGCTACATATAACTGTAAGTTCTATGCTAACAGTTTATTCTATCAAATTCTTTACTTGTGAAACTCTCCTGCTGCTTCTTGCTTCCCAGTCAACTTTAATATTCAAGAATTTAAATGCAATGTCAATCATTATTTTTTGTTTTCTTAATTCTTATTCTTTTATTGTTCTGTCTCCTTAATAGTAGTTTTTCTCATATTCTTTAACACCTAATAACCTTCTGTGTCCTAGTGTTTTATTTCCTTTGCTTGTGGTGAAATGATTAAAAAATATTAAACAAAAACATGGGAAAGTAATGCAAGCAAGTAAAAGATGACTGGCTCAATGAGAAACATGCAGAGATAGAAACTGAGGAACATAGACATAGAAGGCACACATAAAAAGATAAAAGAAATAACAAGACAGAGGACCTGCTCCATAAAAGAATGCATAAAATCCAAAATGAGAGAACTAATACTAGAAAAAGAAAAGAAACTTCAGTGATTACATTAGAGAATTCTTCCAAGACAACAGATGAGAGAAACCTACTATGCATAAAAACATAAAATAACCTGTAGTGTTAAAATCTGAACTAAGCAGTTTAAGTAGTTTCATAGTAATTGTTCTGATGAGCTATCCACTTTGGTCTCTTGAATTTAAGAATTCAAACACAGTACTAGACTGACAGATAGGCTTACATTTTACATTTAGGTTCATTTTACTGTTGAAATGGCTAGATGTAACTATAAGTTCTATGCTAACAGTTTTTTCACTCACACTTCTTGTTACAGAACACATTTCTGACTTCTTGCTTTCTGGTTGTTGTAACATACCTACGGACGATAATGAGTATGTCCTCATTCACATAAATACAGTAGTAAATACTGTATGTTGGTCTGCAGTTGGAGATTCATTATGAAATTCATGTGACTCACTTCTAAGAAGTTACTACTTCTTCTACGTGCCATTAGCGAATCTTATATGTGTTATTCTTGTCTTAAGTATTACCATTCATTACCAACCTTCATTTGATTATTCTATTCAGTAACCTTCCCCAGGTTACAACACTAGTCAACTTCAAAATTTAAATCTAATATCAATCGGTGCCTTCTATCTTCTTAAATCCTGTTCTTTTATTGCCCGCTCTCCGTAATAATTTTTTCTTTTAGATTCTTTTACCTACTGTAATACCTTTCATCTTAGTGGCTTTATCACCTTATCTGGTGTGAAATGATTACAAAAAAGAAAGAGCAATGTTAGCGAAGGTTAACAGAAACAAAATGGCAGCATCAGAGGATATTTTAATAGTGATGATGTAATCCATATTTGTGGATCAATAAGACTACTGCAAGAAATAACTGTTTAAACTATTGAAATTGCATAATAAATTTTATTAAATGTGTGCAAAATATTTCAGAACTTTTTTCAAAACTATAAGCAAAATATACAATTGAAAATCAGTATATATATATTAATATATAATATATTTATAATATTTGCGATTCATCTTTTGCCAGAGATTTTTTCTGTTGTCAGCAGGGCATATTCAGACTACTACTTGAAAGTGCTTGACACTTAAGTCCAAGCAACCTTCTCTCTGTAACCATAAGGAAAGGCTGATGGGTCTTAATATAATTTGTCTCTGATAATAATGCTAACTCTCTGGTAATATACTGATTAATTTGGGAATTTTTTTTTCCATTTTGTTCCTCCCTCTTTGCATATACATGCTTCTTTCTATTTATTTTTAATCCTTTCACATCAAGCAAGGTGATAATGCCACTAAGACACAAGTGTTATTGTGTGTGAAAGAAAAGACTTTAATGAGGTGTACAGACAATAAAAGAACAGTATTCAGGAAGAGAGGAGATAGCAATTGACATTGCATTTAAATTTTTAAAGATTGTAGATTACAGGGCAGCAAGAAATTTGAAAGGATTTCCACAGGTGAGAAGTGCAAGAAAAGAAGCTGTTAGAATAGAATATATAGTTGCATCTAGCTAGTTCAACAGTAAAACAGTGAGACCTAATTGCCAATCTAGTAGCATGCTTAAATTCATGCAGTTGAGGCACCAAGGAGGAAAGCTGATGAGAACAAATGCTATGAAAATATTTTTAGAAAAGGCAGAAGGCTGCCATGTCATGTAAGTGAGAAAGTGACTGAAGTAGAGATGCCAGCACAATATTCAAAATTATTGCTGTCTCTTTATTTTTGTGATGTCACACCAAATTTTAGAGAATTTGAACAGAGTATTTAAATTTAAGTATATCCTGGGTATGATGATAAATTACATCCAGCAGCAGGGTCTCTGATCAGAAAATTGGAAGTTTTGAAGTGCATGGCCCCAGGTCCATCCTAATTGGGGGTGATAGAATCTGTCAGGGTCCCAGCTATGGACAAATAGTGAACCCCAAAACAAAAATTAGAAGTACATTTTTATAGCAAAATGACCAACAATACATTTTCATGGTAAAATTACCAGCAATACATTTTTATAAAAAAATTAACAATACATTTTAGGATCTACAAACTATATATCTACAAAAACATACCTTTTATCCTGAAAGTATAACATTATGTTACAAATTTAGATTTCGGCATTAAATAACCCATAGAGGTGTTGATATGCTGCTAAACAAAACCAACTAACTTTAAGTAATTATTCTACTTATTAGAAAGATGAAACTTTGCAACATGATAATTTGATATAGGTTTTAAGCGATGTATGAACTGAAAATTAGTAAAATTAATTAATAAACTTTTGCTTTGTTTGTTTGTTTGTTTAGCAGCATATCAACACCTTATGGGTCATTTAATACCAAAATTTAATTTTCTTGGGAGGATTATTAATTTCAATACAAAAATGTATTTTGTAATATTTTTCGTTTTTTAACAAAAATGTATTGCTGATAATATTTTTACTATGAAAATGTATTGCTGGTATTTTTAATATAAAATTTATTTTTATAGTTATGTTTTGACTCCAGTTTGGGGTTTAGCTATTTTCTCATAGCTGAGACCCTAATAAGTGTTACCATTGCAGATCAGGGTGAATCTGGGAATAAGAGCAGTTAAGATGTGGCTCCATGCTTCTCCAAGCCTCCCAATCAGAGGCCTTGCTGCAGACGTAGTTTATTGCCATACCCAGGATGGAAAAACTTTCGCATACACTCAATAAAAGAATTGTGGTTTTGCAATGGAAGAATTTAATTCAAACACGTATTTTTATTTACTAAAAAAAAAAATTACTCTCATATTTTATTCTCGATCCTACAGCATTAAATACATTTTACATAATTTATTTGCAGACAGTCATCGTCGTATCTTGCCTCCTTCGGCTAAAAGATCCTACAACCAGAATTTTTCTATGACTTACAGTAAGTTTCTTTACATTTTTTCTTCTTTTCTTTATTAACTTTTATCTGTCAAGAATTTTTATTTTATTACCAATCATGAGACCAATTCATGATTTACATGCAGATTCTTATCAAATTTATTGCGTCTTGACATTGACAAAAAACTCCACAATTTCAAATGTGCAACATCATATTTTTTATTTAATCTCTTTAAATTCAAAACCAAACACACACACATATGTATACACACACACACACACACATATATATATATATATATATTAAATAATGTATATTTTGGCATCAAAAATTTAATCAAACTGGTTTTATTAAATCCAATCAACACTGATTTATTGTATTTCCCAATTTTTGAATAAGTTGCTGCATACACACACACACATATATATATATATATATATATATATATATATATATATATATATATATATATATATATATATATATATATATATATATAGAAGATAAAGGGGCATGGTGGAGTAATGGATAGCAGCTTGGAGTGAGGAATTGAAGAGCCGAGTTCAAATTCCAGTCAAATCCGTTCACTTACATGTTAATACCCTTGGGAAAGGTATGAATCCTATTCTTTTCCTTCAGCTATGGGTAAATAGCAGTACATACTGGGTTCTATAGCCTTGGATGGCAACTAGTCTAGGAGAAGGACAACTCTGAATTCAAAACTTGCAGAGGGTCATTTGGGGACCTTGTGGCATGTAGTGGATGGTTCTGCACAAACCTTCACCACTATAATCAAATCATCTGCTGGTGTCTGGCTGTCAGTTCCTAGGAACTGATCTGCTTGACCCTCTGTTGTGTACGATACACCTAATTTACATAAGTGGAGTACCGACCATATAAATATGGGTTGGTACCGGAAGACGGGGTGAAGATTAAGAGATCGAATCGAGAGACTCTGCCCGACTGCGATTTAGTCAACCCATTATGCAGGAACAGTCTTCCCAAGAATATACCAAAACTAACTGTAAATATTGTGTACCTTTTCCTTGTTTCAATACATTTTGTTAACGTACATTGTGTGTTGTATTATTATTATTCCATGCTTATCCAAGTTTCAACAATGGCGACGAGGTATAAAGAACTTTACGTTACGGAAAAAAAAAAGAATTAATAATTGATAGCCTTCAACAATTGGGACAAGTGGAAGAACCCAGGCTGAAGAAAAAAAAAAAAAAAATCATTAATTAAAAGTCGAACATCTAATGGAACGGAAAAGTATTCTGAAGTTTGGACAGTTAAAACTAGTTAAAGGACGACTAAGCTTAAAGGAACGTTCACTCAGAAAAATCTGGAAGGTGGCGTAAACAAATAACAGCGAAAAAAAAAAAAAAAAATGCTGGCCGACTAAAAAAGAAAAAAAAGAAAAAAAAAAGCTGGCCGACTAAAAAAAAACATGCATGGAATTAAAAGGAGCACAAATACAACGTGTCGACTTTGAAAGGTAAGCGAACTTGAAAAAAAAAAAAAAATTTTTTTTTTTTTTGTTTGGTTGCTCAACAATATTTTATAAAGCAAGACATAAAATTAAAAAAGGCGTATGTTGTTTCAATTTTTTTTTGTCTGCTTATAGTATATTCGTGGATACACAATTTAAAAGTATATTCTTTGTTGCATGAACACTATCAGTTAAAAATGGAGGAATTATCCAAAGTCATAGCTGAATTGTTTAAAGCCCAGCAGTTGAGTCAAGCTGAGTTAGTCAAATCCCAGCAGTTGAGTCTGCAACAACAAAGTGAACAGTTTGCCTTATTAAGAAAACAGCAATTAGCACAGCAGAATTATCAAGAAAGGCAAGAGGAGTTGAGTCAGCAACGTCAAAGGAACAGGAAGAAATGTATGTCAAGGTTTTGGAAATTCAAATGTTAACATTGGAGAAATTAAACAACATTCAGGCAAATGAAAGTAACTCTTCATATTCTAATAACATCATATTTAATTCGTTGGAAACTTTCAACTATGTGCCAGACGAAGGAAAAAACGTTTGAAGCGTACTTTAAACGATATGAAGATATTTATTCCACACAGACTGTGAAAACTGGTCGAATTCAAGAAAAGTCAGTCTATTACTAAGAAAGCTAGGTACAGCGGAACATAGCAAATTTGTAGATTTTATTCTACCGAGAAGAACAAATGAATTGGAATTCTCGGAAACAGTGAAATTGCTAAAGGAGTTGTTTGGAGCAAATATGTCGCTTTGGCATAAGCGATGGTTATGCATGAATGTAGCTAAATCCGACGATCAGGATTACTTAACTTATGCATCTATAGTGAATAGACATTGTGACAATTTCAGATTGGCAGAGATTACGGTTGAAGAATTCAAGTGTTTAATTTTTGCTCAAGGACTGGTATCCAGTAAGAGTGCCGAAATAAGACGTAGAGTTTTGTCTAAACTCGAATCTGAACAAAACCTTACCCTGCAAAAGTTAGCAGAGGAGTGTCAAGGGCCGTAAGTTTAAAGAAAGAGTCTCAAAAAAATTGAAGAAGCTGGTATTGCTTATATTAAAAAAGTGAAGAAACAGTCAAATTACCCATCAGAAAAAAAAAAATTGGATTAAAAAATTCGGCGTATTTTAAAAATAGACAAGAAAAATTAAATGAAAAAAATGAGGAGGGAAAAAAAATGAAGACACTGAGAGTTAAATTGCCCATATAGAAATAAAAAAATGTTTCAAAGTGCCACAAGAATGGTCACAAAGGGTCGTGTTGTAAAACGAAAAAAAAGTCAATAGCCGAATTAGACAAACAAATTCAAATATCAAATCAGATAGAGATTTGAGGAAGTATGTGACGACTGAAATATTTAAAAAGAATATCAAATTTCAACTCGATTCGGGTTCAGATTTAACAATAATGAACTATAAAACATGGAAAATTTTAAAAGGCCTACAATAATGAAGTCAACGAAACGCGCTCGAACAGTGACTGGAAAGGAAATTAAATTCGAAGGCGAGGTTGTACTTCCCATGAAATTGAACGGGATAGTTAAAAAAATAAAAGTTTTCATTCTGAAAAATGGAAAAAACTTGATGGGTACAGATTTTATTGAAACATTCGAATTGTGGGATAAACTGTTAAACTCTTTCTGCAGAAAAGTAGAAAGTAATACGCAAACAAGACAGGACATTAATGAGGAATTAAAGAAAAAGTTTCCGGAAACTTTCACACCTGGTCTTGGAAGATGTAACAAGTTTGAAGCCAAATTCGGATTAAAGGAAAATACTATGCCAATTTTTAAAAAGAAACGTAATGTGCCTTTCGCAAGTGTAGAGAAAATTAATGAAGAACTTGATAGGTTGGAAAAAATGGGAATTATTTCGAAAGTAGAATCTAATTCATGGGCTGCACCGATTGTGTGCATAAAAAAGAAATCAAACCAAGTCAGTCTGCGTTGATTTTTCGACAGGGTTGAACTCGGTAATTAAGGACTACCATTACCCGTTACCGAGTCCGGAGGAGATTTTTAACAAGCTAAATGGTGGAGTTATATTTTCAAAAATTGACTTATCAGATGCCTATCTCCAAATTCCCGTCGAAGAGGAATGTTCGAAGTTACTAGGGATAAACACGCAGAGAGGGTTATTCAAGTACAACAGGCTTCCTTTTGGTATTAAAGTGGCACCTGCCATTTTTCAACAAGCTATGGACGTCATGCTGAATGATTTAGACTTTGCGTGCGCTTTACTTAGACGACATCATAGTAAGGAGCGAATCGGTCGACGAACATCGAGAGCATCTCAATCAAGTATTTAAAAAGATTCAGGACTTTGGATTTAAAGTCAAAGAGTCAAAGTGCGAATTTGGTTTGGAGGAAATTAAGTATTTAGGGCACATAATCAACAAAAATGGCAGATGTCCAGATCCGGAAAGGTCCATTGCGATTAGAGACATGCCGACGCCCACTAATGTGGCGATGCTACAAAGTTTTCTAGGGCTTGCAAATTATTATCAAGCGTTCATTAAAGGAATGTACAATTTAAGAGCTCCGTTGAATGAACTGCTAAAAAAAGACAAGGCATGGAAATGGACGGTAGAATGTCAGAAAGCCTTTGATGAAATAAAGAAAATGCTTACGTCCGACCTCTTTTTAACCCATTACAATCCAAAACTGGATATTGTAGTGGCAAGTGACGCTAGTTCATACGGGATAGGAGCGTGTATTCAACACATAATGCCAGATGGTTCTAGAAAACCAATTGCACACGCTTCGAGAACTCTGCTCCCAGGAGAAAGCAGTTACTCTCAGATAGAAAAAGAGGCACTGAGTATCATTTGCCATACAAAAATTTCACAGGTACATCCACGGCAGACATTTTGTCCTTGAAACGGATCATAAACCACTGATCACTATTTTTGGTTCAAAGAAAGGGTTACCCGTTTATACAGCAAATCGTCTGTTAAGATGGGGAACCATTCTTCTCAATTATGATTTTCACATAAAGCACCTATCATCCAAAAAGATAATTTATGCGGATAGTCTATCAAGACTAGTACCGAGTCAAGAAGAAAGATTCGAAGAATCAATTATTGCAAATATCAGAGCAGATTATGAGGTGAAAAGCATGGTAAACAACATTGTAAGAGAGCTACCGGTTACGCTAAATGAAATTAAAAAAGCTGAAAACGATGATTTCATTTTAGAAATTAAAAGCAAAATGGTAGCAAATGACCAAAAAGTGCAGGAGATTTTTTCAATAGGTGATGGAGTTTTATTATATGGTGAGAGAGTAGTAATACCAAAGAAGCTGCAGAAAAGAATACTTCGGGACTTTCATATGGGTCATCCGGTATTAATAGAACAAAAAGCTTAATGCGAAGCTTTGTGTATTGAAAGGAATGGATGTAGATATCGAAAACATGGTTCATCGATGTAAGGGGTGTGCGTTAGCAGCTAAGGCACCACCTATAGTACACAAACCATGGCCCAAAACGGATCATCCGTGGACAAGATTACACATTGATTTCGCTGGTCCAGTAGAAGATTTTTTACTACTTAATAGTGGTAGATAGTTTTACAAAATGGCCGGAAGTACTACGCTGTAAAAAGCCTACGTCCAATACCACAACAACTTTTTTGCATGAACTATTTGCACGGTTCGGTGTGCCAGAGTGTATTGTGAGTGACAATGGTACACAATTCACTTCTGAAGAATTTATGGAATTTTGTGAGTTATATCAAATTAACCACATAACGACGCCTCCGTATCATCCGAGGTCTAATGGACTCGCAGAAAGATTTGTCGATACTTTAAAGCGAGCTCTGAAGAAAGCCTCAGGAGTTCCAACAGAAAAGGCGCTTCAGCAATTCTTACAAGTATACAGAATCACGCCAAACCAGAGAACACACTCAAACATGGCACCAGCTGAACTAATGTTCGCTAGAAAGTTAAGTCAGTGTTTGACAAGCTTTTGCCAGGAAAAAATACAGTAAAAAAATACCATGTATACAGCGAGAAAAAGATACACTCCCGGAGAGAAGGTGTTTTTCAAGTGCTATAAAAACAACGTTGAGTTCTGGGAACGAGGCATAGTGGACAAGAGAATCGGTGACCTGATTTACATAATTAAAGGGCCGAAGAATACTCATAAAAGGCACCAAAACCAACTTACGGTATAGCACAAGAAGAGTGTATACCGGATGAGGACAAAGATCCCATTGATATAATGTATGATATGTTTCAGGTAGAACCTCCACAGAATACACCTGAACCAAGAAGATCCGGTAGGAAACGGAAGTTGACGGACCCATTGAACGTGAATCCAAAACGGAAAAAATATTAAAATTAGGCAAATGGATCTACAAAGATCATCAACCCATATAGGAAGCCAATTTGAAATCCATAACATAAATTACATAAGTGGAGTACCGACCATATAAATATGGGTTGGTACCGGAAGACGGGGTGAAGATTAAGAGATCGAATCGAGAGACTCTGCCCGACTGCGATTTAGTCAACCCATTATGCAGGAACAGTCTTCCCAAGAATATACCAAAACTAACTGTAAATATTGTGTACCTTTTCCTTGTTTCAATACATTTTGTTAACGTACATTTTGTGTTGTATTATTATTATTCCATGCTTATCCAAGTTTCAACACCGTCATATGTCGAATTCAATGGGAGATTCAAGTATATATATATAATGGGCATGTGGCCAAGTGGTTAGAACATTTGCATTCTAACCATGAGACTTGAGTTCGAATGTCACCATGGTCGATTTGTCAGGAAGGAGACTTCCTGATGTTAATCGAACTGGAGGGATTAATCCCAGCATGCGGCACCTTTGGAAAGTGCCTGAAAAACCACACCATGGGTTGACCTAAGCCTCATGAGTGAAATTGGGCAGACAGAACCATTGAGCGCTGTTAATAGCTGTGCTAGCACAAAGTCACAAGTCATTGTGGCCGAGGGCTTGACTGTGCTGGCCTTCTTCAAATTGTTGATCATGCTCTTTCCCAGAAAATCTAACCAAGGTCTTCTCAGCATACAGCATAGAATGAAGAGAAGTTACAAGATCATTGGACTCTTGAAGAGCTTTGTAAGTGGCCTTATTATTTTAACAATAGATAGAGCAAATAAAGATTAAAGAGTAGCTACAGTATCTTTGGACCTTTGAAGAGCTATGTAAGTTAGGCTTATTATTTTAGCATTAGATAAAGCAAAAGAAAGATAAAAGAAAGCTACATGATCTTTGGACCTTTGAAGAGTAAATGGCCTTATTATTTTAACAATAGATCAAGGAAAAGAGAGATTAAAGAGAGTTTACAAGATCTTTGGACCAATGAAGAGCTTTGTAAGTGACCTTATTATTTTAGAAATACATAGAGCAAATAAAGATTAAATAGTGGCTACAGTATCTTTGTAAATGGACTCATTATTTTAGCAATAGATTGAGGAAAAGACAGATTAAAGAGTTAACAAGATATTTGGATCTTTGAAAAGCTTTGTAAGCGGCCTTATTATTTTCTCAATAGATAGAGCATAAGAAAAATATAAGAGAGGCAAAAAGATCTTCAGACCTTCCATGACCTTTTTAAATGGGCTTATTATTTTAGTAAAAGATAGAGAAAAAGAAAGATAAAAGTGAGTCTACAAGATCTTTGGACCTTTGTTGAGCTTTCTAAGTGGCCTTATTATTTTAGTAAAAGATAGAGAAAAAGAAAGATAAAAGTGAGGCTACAAGATATTTGGACCTTTGAGGAAAGATAAAAGTGAGGCTACAAGATCTTTGGACCTTTGTTGAGCTTTTTAAGTGGCCTTATTATTTTAGTAAAAGATAGAGCATAAGAAAGATAAAAGCGAGGCTACAAGATCTTTGGACCTTTGTTGAGCTTTTTAAGTGGCCTTATTATTTTAGTAAAAGATAGAGAAAGATAAAAGAAAAGATATTTGGACCTTTGATAAAATTTTAGGCTAGAAAAAGATATTTGGACCTTTGTTGAGCTTTTTAAGTGGCCTTATTATTTTAGTAAAAGATAGAGCAAAAGAAAGATAAAAGTGATCTTTGGACAAGATCTTTGTTGAGCTTTTAAAGTGGCCTTATTATTTTAGTAAAGATAAATAAGAAAGCTAAAAGTGAGGCTACATCTTTTTGGACCTTTGTTGAGCTTTTTAAGTGGCCTTATTATTTTAGCAATAGATAGGGCATAAGAAAGATAACAGTGAGGCTATGAGGCTTTGTACGTATAGATAAAGGAAAAGACCAATTCAAGAGAGGTTACAAGATCTTTTAACCCTTGAAGAGCTTTGTTAATGGCCTTATTATTTTAGTAAATGATAGAGCAAAAGAAAGATATAAAAGAGACTACAAGATATTTGGACCCTTGAAGAGCTTTGTAAGTTGCATTATGGTATTTTATTAAGCAAAGCTTGGTTGTGGCTCAAGGCTCAAAGTAAGCAGCACATAGTGAGCATCAAACTCACTACTCAGTTGAAATTGATCTAGCAAGACAAGCTTATTAACCATAATGTAACCTCAGAGGTGTAAGGTAATATATAATCTTAATTGTCAGCATCTGTTTCCAGCTAATTAGTCTAAATGAGTGAATGCATGTAGCAGATAGTCATCATGTGAATAAAATCCAACTGGAATTATGTAATGTGTTCAGCATGTAAAACTGAAATGATATTAATTTGGGCTTTTATTTCCTGTGAATGAATCTGTCACTTGCTTCTCTTCTTATTCATTCTTATGACATCTGAACTGTTAACCTGCACATTGTCAAGTAATGCCCAAGCATGTGAACTTCATTAAATTAGATGATAAGGGACACATTCTACAGAAGCACTGACCAGTGGTCAATATTGTTCACTGATTCCTATGGGTATGATTAACAACTTCACTGGTGGAAAGATAAATGGAATTTATTTCAAGGCAGCTCACTGCTTGTCCTATTAAGCTTTAGTCTGGGATCATGGTATTCATAAAGGTCTTATGAAGGTCTATAAATTTAATATGAAATACGTATGTATCAAGATGAAATATGCAATTACGAATATTGAAAGATAATTGTCCATTGTGCACATCACTATTCAGTTCTTGGTTACTGATGCCTCATATAATATCTGGCATTTCAAATGGATATTTCTCTTGTTTCTTTCTTTCTTTGATTTTTTCTTTTTTTTTCTTCATTAATTTTTCTTTCTTTCCTTCTTCTCATCTCTCTGTCTTTTATCATTTTTCCTTTCTTCTTTCTTTTTATGTTTGATTTGTTTCTTTAATTTCCTTTCTTTTTTCCCTCTGTTTTTTTTCTTCTTCATTTGGTCTTTGATTTCTCTTTATTTTTGGGCCTTTCATTTCTTTTTCTTCTTTAACTATTTCTTTTCTCTTTCCTCCTTTGGCCTCATACAATATCTGGCATTTCAAATGGATGTTTCTCTTGCTCCTTTCTTTCTTTCTTTCTTTCTTTCTTTCTTTGATATTTTTCTTTTTTTTTTTCTTCATTAATTTTTCTTTCTTCCCATCTCCCTATCATTTTTATTCTGTTTTGCTTTCTTCTTTCTTTCTACATTCTTTAATTTTCTTTCATTTTTCCCTCTGGTCTTTCATTTTCTTCCTTTGGTCTTTCATTTCTCTTTATTTTGGGGGGGTGGGGGAGCCTTTCTTTTCTTTTTACTCCTTTGTCCTTTCTTTATTCTTTATGATATTTCTTTACTTTTTCTTTCATTCTTTCTTTTTGTCTCTCTTTCTTTCTTTGGTTTTTGATTCTGTTTTTTGGTCTTTCTTTTCTCTTTTCTTTCATTGGCCCTTCTGTTCTCTTTCTTCCCTTTCTCTTTCTTATTTCCTTCCATTTGTCTTTTTCTTCTTTTGACTTTTATTTTTTCTTCTCTTTCTTTTTTTGGCCTTTCTTTCTGATTCTCCTTTATTTTCCTTGCTTTTTTCTTCCTTCTTTCTCTTCTCTCTTCTTTTTCTTTAATCTCCCTATGAATATTTAATTCATTTCTTCCACCAGCTGATAACTCAGAAAATATACTGACTTCCAAGCATCCTTCAAAAAGTGTGCATTTTCACATGTAGGTTTTCCATTTGCCATACCTTTGCCAATAAAGCTCTCACTAAATACTTTGATGTATTAATTATATAGATAAAATTTATTGTGATTTTTTTTACAAGATGCTAATGTGATGCCCATAAAGTGTAGAAATTTATTCAATGTCTAATTGCTCAGCAGCTCAACTCACATCAAAAATGTTTATTTGAAAATACCTCATAGAACTGTAGTTACCATTCTACTCAATATGTTTATTCTTTACTGGATTTTACAAGCATTAAGGTAACTATTTGCTAGATTTTTTGTGTATATAAGAATTATGAAAATCTTTAGGTCAACATTAATTTGTTAAACGACCACTTTACCAGATGCAATAATGATGTTCAAAATTTTAAAATATGACAGTCATATTCTGCTAAAACTTTAACAATAAGATGTGAGGAAAAAAAAAATTTCTAAGAAGTCACAGATGAGGAAAGATTGTGTTTTGAGAAGAGAAAATGATGGAGAATTATTGGATTTTACCAGACAATCAAAAACACACAATGACACATGGCAGAATGTCTACAGCAGGGGTCTCAAAAATGTGACCCATGAGAGATAACAATGACTTTTTCCACATAGAAGTCCTACTATTTAACCCATAGTGGGGGGGACAGGAGAAAGTTATTCATACCTTTCTCAAGGGTACTTGTATATGAGTGAATGTAACAAACTTGACTGGCCTCAATTTCCTTCCAGAATTTAAATGGAACACAGATATACATCCCATTGCTAAAGATTCCTAAAAAATGATCAGCTCATTCTATCACTCCAGGATGTGCTTGACTCTTTCTACCATACTTTAACTTTGCAAAAGACAGATCAGTCCAAATATTGAGAACTGCTACCTCATCACAGCTGGAGCTGCTTTGGCTTCACTTTCCAGCATTGACAGAATTTAAAATCATTTATGTGGCTTTGGTGGGGGCGTTGTTATAACTTATTCTCTACTCTGCATCCTCTTTCCCAAAGATACAACTGTGCAAGATTACTGCTATTTCCATGGCAAATGTTCATATGAACTTCATTCTTTAGTTCCACCAGTTCAGACCTTTACAGCTAGGTCATGTCATACTGCTTCTAGAAATTCAAATCACTCTCATTTCCTGTGTTTCAAGTGTAAGAAGCAAGTTTTACTCAGACTGCTTTTTCCCAAGAACTGCCACTTTGCAGAACAAACCATACAATTATAACCTCTTCAGGTCAAGGGTCAGTCATTATATATGTTCCTTATACTTATAATATTCACTTCCTGCGACCCCATCTTTCATTCATATTAATCACCTCATTTATCATAAACATTTTAACAGTAACCTTCAACTTGAAATCCTTGTATTTGGTGATGTCAAATGTAAAAAGAGTTTTATAGACTTGTATCAACAAAATAATGACTATATACAGTACGCTCTCTCTAAAATAGTTCCTTATAAACAACTAACCTAAATATATTGCTATATCTACTGCTAAGGAAGTCAGTTCATTATGTTGTGCTAGACAATTTTTCTCTCCAGAATCTATCTTGCATATTTATAAGTCTACCATTCTTCATGCATTGAATACTGCAGACAAATCTGGTCTGGTGCTCATATTGCATATTTAGAGATTCTTGATAAAATCCAAAGAAGAATCAGCAATATTATTGGTCCTGACTTCAGAGTCACTTTCCCACTGCCATAATGTAGCTTCCCTGTATTTTTTCTATAAATACTTTGATGGTAATTATTCAGATGAATTCTTTGCTATGGTATCTAGACTGAATTTAAGCATAGTACTAGACTGACAGCAAGGTTTCATTAATTCACAGTTGAATTTTTTTTTTTAAGCTTTTCACCCCAAGCAAGGCGGGAAGCCACTAAAATGCAAGGGGTTACAGAAAATTTGGAGCAAGATCAGATAGGAGTGATAGAAGAAAGGATGAGAAGAAGGGTAGTGGATAGATCAAGGCAACTGGAAATATCGATTGACATTATATTTGAATAACTGGACATTATAGCTCTCAGGGAAACTGGAATAGGGAAGGGAGTTCCACAGGCAAGAGGTGTGAGACATGAAGCTGTTGGAGTAGAAGAGACGGCTACATTTAGGAGTTTCGACAGTGAAGGGGTGAGAGCGGGATGCCAGCCTCATAGGGCGCTTGAACTCATGAAGTCTGGGAACCAGCGAATGCAGCTCCTCAGAGCAATTGCCATGAAAGTATTTGTAAAACAGAGAGAGAGAAGCGAAGGCGCATCTGTGAGTAAGTGACTGTAGACAAGATGCCAGAGCAGAGCCAATTATATTGCATATCTGCCTCTGGAGCCTATCAAGAACCCCGAGGCAAACAAAGGGGGCTCCAGAGCATATATGGCAGCAATACTCCATGCAAGGGTGAATTATTGATTTGTAGATCTGGAGGATTGATTCCGGGGAGAAAAATTTCATGGCATGGCACAGGGAGCCAACTTTTCTTGTGGTGGACGAAGCAATTGACTCAATATATTTGCTCCATCTCAGGTCAGCCGTCAACGTGAGACTGAGCAGCCGCAGGGAGTTGCTCTTGAGGAGTTGAACGTCAGACATTCTAATGGAGGGCAGGGAAGGATCTCTGTGGTGATTAATTGAGAGCAGTTTTGTTTTTGAAGCATTAAAGTTGACCAGCCAATTCCTGCCCCAGTTCACAACCATAAGTTATGTTAACAGTTTCTTTTCTCACACTTCTCACTTGTGAAACTCTCTTCCGGCTCCATGCTTTCCAACCAATTTTGATCTTCAAAAATTTCAATACAATGTCAATTGTTATCTGCTGTCCTCCTGATTACTTCTCTAATGTTCCTCTTTTTTCTTCCACACTCAGTAACACTTTGTGTCTTAGTAGCTTTACTACCTTGCATGAGGTGATATGATTAAAAAATTTATATATATATATATATATATATATATATATTTAAAAAATGCATAATACCCTATATTTGATTGTACAACTCAGAGTTTCATGCCTCTACAATCTTCAGGTGCAGAAAAAAAATTTAAAAATCCACACCTGATGATTGCAGAAGGCATGAAACTCTGAGTTGTGCAATGAACATAGGGTATTTTGTATATTTTTTTAATATATTAAATAACTCTGTTATTTAACATTGAAGACTGTTCTTTCTTACACCATAGAGTATATACATATGTATTTGTATATGAATGCTTGCTCATACATTTACATATATTTATCCATTTGATCATATATATATATATATATATATATATATATATAGTTAGGTAATGAAAAGTTTGGTAATCTGTATGGATAATCCCAAGGATGATGTAATCCAGAGAGCTCAATGTAAAACCAGAGCGAATATTAATTTAATTAAAATTAAAAAACAGACAACCTTAACGGTCCATTGATTATATTTTGTTTCCCCAGGAAACTGTTTTTTTCTTGGTGTCTCAGGTTATGTTTCCAAGCATAAAAAAATGGTTTTAAAATTTACATATTATTTTTATACACTTTTGAGAGGTAGTTATAAGTGTAAGGTGATAGTGAGAGGGGGAGGACGATGACGACAGATATGGTCGAAATTAGAGAAAGAAGAGAGAGATAGGAACAATTTTAAATCTATTTTTATTAAGATACTTAAGAATAGGGAGGTGGGTAAGAACCAGATCTGAGGAACCAGGAAAAAACCACTTTCCTGGGAAAATAAAATATAATCAATGGGCCCTTAAGTTTATCTGTTTTTTTAATTTTAATTAAAGTAATTTACACATATATATATATATATATATAAAAATAAAAAGAAAGAACAGTAAGATATATAATCTGGTGTTCTTGTTATTTTTTATTTTTATTTTTACAAAACAGTGCTCAATGTAAATTTAAATTTACAGAGCATAAATATTATAAATTAACTGATTTAAAATATATATATATTTTTTTTGCTACAGTAATAAAAAATTTTTCAAAAATGGAAGCTAAAAACTTTAAATTCAATTATTCAATTATATAATTAAATTAAAAGCATAAGTTCTGTTTCATCTTCAAGCGAATATTGGAATCTCTCTCTCTCTCTCTCTCTATATATATATATATACACACACACACACACACACAAACACAACTGGTTTTGATTGGTTAAAATGATTTGCAATATTAATTTGTTGTAATTCCACTTTATTGGTTGGGAATATATTCCAAAAGCTGCAACAGATACCTGAAACTTTACATTGTACCAGTATTTATATAAACTATTTTGTTTCTACTTATATACATATAATATTTAATTTATAAATTAGTCACAATAACATTAACAATATAAAAAAAAATGATAGTAATGTCTAATTAGAATATCCTACAAAATCTTTCATAAATAAAAATACTTGACTTCTGGATTCCAGCAAATTAACATCAGACAAATTGAGAGGTTTGGGGTTTTCTTCAAATATTCTATTTTCTTTTTGTGAGGTGTTTATTGGTTTTTCTTTCTCTCCTTGTAGGTCAGGTGTTAATATAACTTCCTGTTATCTGGTTGTCATATTCAGCTCAGTTCCATTCCTTGTTTATATTAATACATTCACTATTCTTAGGGGCTTTGATGAAAGCAAATTTATATATTATTTTTATTCTTGACAATTGACACCAAAAATATTAAATGCTATTTATTTATTGTTTACTTACAAAAATAATTTTGTATTTTACAACATTCAATAATACAATGCAATGTTTACTAATTTATAATGAAATAAATATGAAAACAATTTTTATACATAAATTTATAAATATTTCCTAAATTATTAAAATATGTGAACCAACTAAAAGGAAATCCTTATTATTTACCATTTTATAAAGTTTGAATTGATTGGCAATTAGTCACTGTTTTGCCAACAATTCCAATAAACAATCTAATAAATGAATTAATAATGTCTATTAAATTTTTTTCATTTCTCAAGAACAAAGAAAAAATATAAATTTACTTTCATATGTTTAGGTTTTGTTACAATTCTAATCATCACTTTTTAAAACAATGAACATTGCTGAGGGGTGAAGGTAGTTAAATTAATAGCAGTGTCAATCGAAAAAAACTGTCCTTTTAACATGCTGTATTTTTGCGTGCACGAAAGTTCAAGGTTACTTAACACATATACAAGAAATTAATGGTTTTAGACTCTCTTTGCATAGAAAAGTGTAGATTGCATTCTACCTGCAAATACATTAAATATTTTCATTCTTTTTACTGACAAAAGTAAGAGATCATGATATACATGAAATTGTACACAAATATAGCAAAAGAAAATATAACAAGCTTGACCAAGCTTCTGTTGGGATATAAGAACCATTCAAAGCAAAAATACAGCAGGGCAAACAGTGAGTAACCAACATGAGTCTTCATAAATAGATGACAAAATAAAGAGATGGTAAAGGGTCAAAAGATTCACACTATTGTCCTTAGAAAATGATCCAGTCAGTCATGCTATTATCTCATAGCTGGGGAGAAAAGAAATGAACTCCTATGTTCCCCAAGTGTATTTATGCAAAAATGAATGTAACAAGCTTGACCAGAATTCAAACTTGGCTTGCTGATTTCTATTTCTGAGTTGCTCATCATTACACTTACCTGTTCCTCCATTTAAGATCTTCCCACCTGCCATTTCCACAGGTAATATTAAGAAAACCATTTGTTGGCTGATGCATCAAATATTATTAGAACTTCATCCATGTTTCCTATTTGATCCAGTACAAAACAAGTTTCTTTTTATGCATTTATTGCAATAAAAGGAAAAAGATGTTTACAAACAGAAAGTGAGAGCTGAAATTCTAATATTTTTACAAAGGGGGAGGGGAGGGGGTTTTATATGCAAATGGATGGATATATAGCTTATAATGTTTATCATTGTAGGAATTGGCAAGGCACATCCAAATTCCTAGTGAGTCTGTTTTGTTTACTTCACACTAATATCCTTGGAAAAGAGCCTAATCTGCCCTACCATTTAGCCCATAGCTAGGGGAGAAAAGATGGACTTCCCCAAGAGTAGTTGTGCAAAAGTGAATGTAACAGACTTCACCAGAATTTGAACTTGGCTTGCTGAATTCTTGTTCTGAGCTGTTAACCATTACACTACCTGCATATCCTTTTAAGACATAACCACCTGCCATTTCAACAGATAATATTAACTGATTGCTTCATTTTATACTGTTTATCAACCCTTTGCAGGTTATTTAAAGCCAGAAAATATTTTTAGATTGTAAGAATTCTTTTTTGGAGGAGATAATAATGGTTTAGTGATATAAATCTTACTAATTTGTTCTAAGTTCTAGGCACTGACCAGACTTGACATTGCTTAACTTTGGTGGTCATATGGGAACCAGTGTTTCAATATGAAGTGGCCATAAACCAAGTAATATTAAGGAAATAATTTGTTGGCTGATACATCAAATGTTACTGGAAATTCATCCATGTTTTGACCAAGTTCAAAGTTGAATTTATTACAATACAAAGGAAAAGATGTTTACAACCAGAAAAAGAGAGTTATATTTATCTTCGTGCACAATGAGGAAAGAGGGGCTGGAGAATTTAACACTCAGAGGACATATTCAAAGCAAAAATGCAGGGGAAAAACAGTGAGTAACCAACTTGAGTCTAAGTAGATGGATAGCAAAACAAAGACTGGGAAAAAGTTATATCCAGCAACAAAACTCAGGAAAGTATGGAGAGCCATGACCATCCATATTTTGGAAAGAGTATGGTATATAAAAGATGATATTAAAGATTTATAAATTTCTTATATCTGGGATTAAAAGGTGAGTCTTGTATGTTATCAAAAAGAGTCTTGTATGTCATAAAATGAGTCTTATATACCATTAAGTAAAGTAGTTAAAATGTGGGTCTTGTATGCCATCAAAATATATATCTTACATGGCATCAAAAATGACTCTTATATACCACATAGTACAGTAGTTAAAATGTGGGTCTTGTATGCCATCAAAAATGACTTTTATATCCCATATAGTACAGTCATTAAAATGTGGGTCTTGTATGCCATCAAAAATGACTTTTATATCCCATATAGTACAGTAGTTAAAAAGTGGGTCTTGTATGCTATCAAAATGTATATCTTACCTGCCATCAAAAATGACTCTTATATTCCATATGAATATAGTACAGTAGTTAAAATGTGGGTTTTACATGCCATAAAAAGTTAGTATTATATGCTATAAAAAAATATGGGTCCTATATGTGATCGAATACAGTAGTTAAAACTAAAAATTCATAACTCTGTCCTTATTAACCATAGCCAGTGATTACCACATTGCTTGGAAGACAAAAAACTATGATAAATTAACTGTTGAATAAAATTAATTATACATTACAGAGAACTTATTTCTCATGACCATCCTAATTGAAGTTGCTGCAATTATATGCAAACGTTAAGAAACTATTTGGAGACACAGACAAATGGTAGAATGGAGATCTCATTCTGGTGACAGAAAGACTGTTAATACTTTCTTCTTCTCTCTCTAGAATGTAAAGAAACTTGCAGGAAAATAAAACTGACATCCCCTGTGGAACGAGTAGCCTGGGTGAAATGAAAAATAAATAACAGAACTGTCTAATAAACAGAATTAACAAAGTTTGTAATAAAAAAGAAAAGGCAAGAGGACAAAAATGAAATAATATCAAGCAAGCAAGAAAACAATATATATAAGGCAAATTAACAGTAAGAAAGCAAAATGCTCACAAACTAAGAACAACACACAAAACCAAGTTTGGACAAGTGAATGTAGTATTCTGTCTAATAGACAAGGCAAATTGAAACTGAGTCATGTCAAACTGCAAACTGGACTATTTTATTGGCTAAGAAAAAAAATCCCAGCATGCGTGTGTACCTCTGCCTATAAATGGGGAGAGGCAAGTGTTCTGCAGTCATTCCTGATTGGATAGAAATCAACATCCCCTGCACAAATCATTTTCTTATTTTTTACAAAAAGAATCAATCCAAATAAGTCTTGACCTGTCAGAGGGCTTAGAATATTCTGACTGCTTCCCCTGCAATGAGTTAAGACCTCCTCAAAGTGGACACACCTTCTAGGTGAATACTTTTGGACTATAGATATAAACCCAACAAATGTTTTGGGTATGACATTCAACAGTATCTATCTTTTACAAGTATGAACCTGATCCTCTGATTTCTTGATTCCTGGCTACCTTCCTCTCCTTAGAAAGGACTCTAAAATCCACTTTATCACCAATATGTGTCTTCCCTCTGTCTTTTCTATAAATATTTTCATAGCATCTGCTCTGACAAGCTATTTTCACTGATGTTTCAACTACATGAATTTAAGCGTACTACTAGGTTGGCATCTTGGTCCCACCCTTTTACTGTCAAAACAGTTAAATGTAACCACCTCTTCTACTACAACAGCTTCTTCTCTTACACTTCCCAACAGTGGTATTCCCTTCCTCTTACTTGCTTCACTGATAACTATAATCTTCAAAAATTTAAATGTAATGTCAATCGACATCTTCTAGTGCCTTGATTGATCCCTGTTCTTCTTTTCTCCACCCCCATACTCAGTCGTTTTCCTTACTTACACTCTCTGTAGCCCTTTACGTACAAGTGGCACTTTCACCTTGCTTGTAGTGAATTGCTTAAAAAAATACATTTCAACTCAACTATAAACCATACCTGTGATTGTTGTCCTATAAGACTTATATTCAACACTCAACAAGGGTTGATAGTTCATCAAATTAACCAGCTTAATCAAATGTGCCATAATTCTGTCTAATAAGAACTTAGTAGAGAATTTTTTATTTTTCAAATAATCAGTTTCCATTAAATCATGATGGCTCTGAGATCCTATCAAACAATATAAAATGAGGATCACAATTCTCCAGTCATTTGTTCCCTACAAATAGTTCAAATATAGGTCCTTTTATTTACAAGCAGGTTTTGCCCACTTTGAGTTCATTCTGCACTATATTTGAACTTCTCTATTAACTCTTTCAAACTGGTTTTCATACTTATATTTGATTTTTGAACTAACAGTATTTAAAAGTTTACACTCAAATACATCCTGTCATAACACACTCAAGAGATAAACTGTTATCATAAATTGTAACAATAAATCAATTGTTATTATTACAATTAACTTTCCCTTTTAACATAAGATACTATATTGGCAACAAGGTCTCACCATTTTACTGTTAAACTAACTAGATGCAACCATCTGTTCTATTATAACAATTTATTTACTCACACTTCTTGCCTGTGGAACTCTCTTCCAACTTCTTGCTTCCCTGAAACTTACAATATTCAAAAATTAAAATGCAACATCAACTGCCATCCTGTTCATTTCTTCCTTTTCTTCACTTCTGCACAACTAAAGTCTTCTCGTCTTCTTTCACTCCCTGAAACAACCTGTGCCATAGTGGCATTATTACCTTTCTTCAGACAAAATGATTAAAAAAAAGAAACAAAATGAAAGAGATACAAGATGTATCTCTTAATGTTAAAAGTAAGTTCATCTAAATGTAATCTGAGAAGCTTTATTTTACTTTGTTTAAATTTAAAATTTTTTGTACAATATAAAATTATTAAATTACATAATATTTACTTTTTTTAAAGTATAGATCAGTGGTTCTTGACATTTTTTTTGGCTGTGTCTCCAAATCTTATCTAAAAATCTATAATAAACATCAAAATATATCAAACCACATCTCAAACGAATCTACTTAGAGAAAACAACAAAAAGTTGATCCTTCATCAGACCATATAGACGGGCACTGCAAAATCACATTGTTTATATACAAAGATCTTTATCAAATAATTAAAACCACATCACTTGAATAGTGTCAGCAACAGCTAAAATTGGGTAGCATGTCTAGAAGACAAAATAATATTGCTGTTAAATTTCTTTTCATTATTAGATAAAGCTATAACAGTTAGTGGACTGGAATTTTCTGAAAAACTGTTTTAATACAAATCTTACTTATTATAAAACACAGATTGTGTGTGTGTGTGTGTGTGTGTGTGTCTGTACGTTTATATATTGGATTGTATTTCCTACATTTTTCAACCGATTTCAACAAACCTTCACATGACTACGTAAAATTACCTTGCAGTGGTTCTGACAGTGCCCAAGATTGGAAAAACACAATTGTTTTTGTACTAAATAAATTTGAAAACACGATTAAGAGGCATTAATGAAAGGGGGACAACTCATATCAAGTTATACTTATTATAAAACCCAGAATGGTTGTGTGTGTGTGTGTGTGTGTGTTTTTATATATGGGATCGGATTTCCTACATTTTTCAACCGATTTCAACAAAAATTCACTTTTTTTTGGCAGGTAGTGTTTCTTATTGTCTTGCACACTTTTTTTCTTTATTTTTACATTCAGAATGCTTTAAAAATTCCATTTCCAAGACAATTGTTTATAATAAAATTCTATTCAATCGGTAGACTCATAACGATTGAAAACAATGTTTTTGTTTGAGTTTGGGTTTGACCAATTCGTAAAAAAAAAAAAAAATACTAATTAAGACATGTGTGTCCGTCAACCTTAAACAATAATCTTTGTCAATTTTATTTTTCAGTCTTTATGATGGTCGATACTTGATATATCTCTTACTGTTACATCCCCGGGCAACACCGGGCTCTACTGCTAGTATTATATAAATGTTAACTGAGGGTAACACTAACTGTTCAAGCAATTTTCACACTGCCAAAATCTTTCATCAATATTAGAAAGAGCTATAACAGTTAGTGGACATGGAGTTCTTGAAAAACTGTTTCAATAGAAAGATTATATAAATGTCAACTTTTCAACCATTAAATCCTGAATGATTTCTAGGTGGAAATGACTAATTTTACCGTAAGTAAAATTTATTTTAGACATAAAACAAAAAGCTAATCCTTGAAAGTTTGTTTGAAATTCAGCCTGTACTCAGTTTCTGTTCTGTGATAAATACCATTAAATCTGAGGATTTACTGTATTATCAGTTATCTGTCTCACCATCTTCTTATTTTCATCATCTATATACACCACATTTCAATTGTATTGGGATTATTTCAGAATCTGCTTTGACTATAATCTGATTGAAAGGCTCAAATCCTTTCATTGTTCAATGTATTTATGTTTATAGTGTAATTATTTTCAATTCACAAAGTAATAAACAAACAAGTCTTATTTAAATTTAAGAGCAGAAAAAGAAAGCAGCTTCTTATATTAAGATTAGGTAGCTCCAATAAATCACTGAAAAAAGAGCATACCATGATGAAAAATGCTCCAAACTTCATAAAAACAAAGTTTTACCATCAAAATGTTTATTTTTAAAATGAAAGACTTTAAAATATTTTTTGATTATTTTATTAAATTTTTTAATCCTTTCCAGCAGTTCTAAATTTTGGTAAAACTTTTTGTTTTTCTTGCATCAGCAAAGATTAGTATAGAAAAATTTAGCATCTTTTTTGCAATAAAAAAACACATTCATTTAAAAATTCTTGCCAAAATCAAATAATTGTTGGATATTAATTAAACTTTCAGGACTTAGTCACAAATGAATGAAATTATTTTAGAAACTTTTTTCAGAAATCCTTGTAGAAATAAATTTTTTACATCTGTTATCTCCCCCTTACTTAATGAAATTTCTGAAAATTAAATGTTTTCCTCTTCATATTTATATTAGTTAAAAGCAGGGCTCCTTGGAGAATGTAAATCATCAACTTTTTTAAACAGTTATTCATTTACCAAAAATCTACACTGAATTGTAAAATGAAAAATACAATCAAACTAATACATTATTTAATTAGAAAAGCTTTTAATTGCTTTTATAAATAAGATGTTAGGAGACTATTGTCATAAGAAAGAAATTCAAATGAATAATGTATTTTTACAAGATTTCTTTTCATTTTTTTTACATTTTAATTAGAATAACTTAAGTTTTAAATATTTTTAATCTTTTAAAATTCTGTATTAATTTAACCTTTTTAGATGATATTATTAAGTGAAAACTATATTTACTAATCATAAATTGAAAAGCTTTGTACAAATCCTCAAACACCAATATTTTTAAAAGAATTTTGAATATTTTTTTATGCTGATTTTCTACATACAGTTGACCATACATGACATTATGAGAAAATAAGTGCAATAATTATAGTAAATTTACAGTAAAAATATTTAAAATTTGATAAAACACTAGCTTATAGAGAATATTTCTTACATTTTTAAGATTACTGAGTACTCAAAAAAAATATATATAAAAGGCTCTCATGTTAATTCAATTAATTTTGTAATGCCTGAAGCCCCTATAGAATAAGATTAGATAAGTATTAATCAGTCACCAAGCTGTAAGACCCATGAAGGCCTTAAATAAACAGCTGCTGTTGTGTTAAGAATGCATTTCTGTGATATTTTAAACTTAAAGTAAATAATATTTGTTTCAAAACAGATTAATTATACTTTAAGTCAGCAAATATTCCTCAAATAAAGTTTCAGAAAAATATATTTTATTTCTGTTACAGAGAATTAATTACATTGTGATGAAAGACGACTAAAAACGGGCACTAATCAGCTAATTTAGCAAAAAAAACATCCTACAAGTCAATTTAAGTTAGTTTTAAATTAGTTTTTTGCATATTGGAAATATTAAATGTAATCTGTTAGCTTAAAATTTCAATTTAAAAAATTCATTTTAAATCTTAGGTATCGTTTTTTTCATTTTTTTTTTTTAGGTACGTAATTAAGATTATCTTATTTTCAGGTTAAGTTTTCCAAAATAAAATGATGATTAAAAAAGGTTTATATACATACATAGCTTATTCAGGATCAGGAAATAAAGCAAGTATTAGTGGTAGAATAGTTTCGTGATATACATGTATTGGTAATGTTTTTTTGTTTTTTTTACCCTGTACAAGACCCAAAAGCCCTTCCAGGTAGAGTGTTACAAAGCAAGAAGCACAGTTTATGGGAATATGTGGGGAAGATAATAGTTAACTCTAGATTTGAACAGGTTATGTTTTTAGTGATCATGGAAGTTTCCTCTTGGGAGCAAGTTCCAGAAAGTAGTGTTCATTCACCAATGAAATATGAAGGGAATAAAGTTGGTTGCTACAATGTGCATAGCATGGTAGGTCTTAGCCATTAAGTTTAAAACTGGTAGAATTAAGGAATGTAGTTTTGTCAAACATTTTCCATGGAAGTAGTGAAAGAGAAGTGAAAGACTTGCCACATTTCATTTGTAGGAAAGGGGTTGTGGATAGAAAATAATTCATCATCCACGAGGGTGCAGGACACTTTTGAATTGTATTGAGACTGGAAAATGAAGACTGGATGGCTCCTACCCATATATGGTAGCAGTAAAGGTAGAAGATATCAAGAAGAGTCACTTAGTTACTGGAGTGGTACAGGGAGTTGACCTTTTTATCTGCATCTTTTGAAATGGATTGTATATGCAAGTTCCACTTGAAATCTGGGTTGAGCATAAGTCTGTAGGAATATTATTATTATTATTAGAAATAAATAAAATATAAAATAATAATAATAATGAAAATTATAAATAAAATAAAATAAAACAATAACATAAAAACGTTGTATAAAATAAATTAATTAAAAATTAAAAATAATAAAAATAATCCCAGCATGCAACAAAATTATTCCTGCTGAAAATATGGACCCAAAAGATGTTAAATTCAATCTATTCACTACAAACCTTGGTACAGGCAACATGTTATGGTGAAACACACCTATTCTATAGTTAATAGACTCTCCCACCTATAATAAGTAGGAGTAGTAAGAGTAACGAGTCAGTCAGATGATGTCGGACGACAGTCGAATACGAAAGTATCAGCGACCACAACTAGATTACTCTGCGTAATTATATCAAGTTCCTAACGTTGTGTATGTTGAACCTATTTTTGAACCGACTTAGTACAAATACCAGCCTCCACTGCAAAATAACTCCACAACACAACACATGTCTGTCTTCTCTCTGTGATATGTCTTGTAATACTATGGAGTAAATTTCTCTCCTTTATCACATGTACCATAAAACAATTGTAACCTAAAAATACACAAAAAATATAAATAAATTGTATGAAAGTAAGATACTGTTATACCTGAACATACCTATTCTATTATTAATAGACTCTCCCACACATAATAAGTAGTAGTAGCGGTCACCAGTTGAACTCAGTGAGTCAGTCGATATCAGACATTGAAGTATCAACCACCCCAACTAGATTGCTCTGTCATTAATTATTATTTCAAGTTCCTAACGTTTTGTATGTCGGACCCTTTTAGGACTGACTTAGTGAAATACAAGCCTCCACTGTGAAAACTATTCTACAACAGATACAATTTACCATGCTTTTCCTGCTATTTCTGTACATTTTATTTTCTATCAAGTATGCTTTTATACCTGGTGGACTTAAGCAAGTAGATGGCAGAACATGAGGGAGGTGGCAGAGAGACAAAAACTTATTGAGAGCTACAAGGGATAAGGGGAAGTGGAGAGCCATGATCACCTATGTCCTGAAAGGACACAGCACATAAAAAGAAAGAAAGATGCTTTTATCTCCATGAACATGAAGCTAATTACTGCTGCTATGATGTGGGTGAACCCCCCAACAAGTCCCAATAGGCACTCAAGATACAGGGCCTCCCTGAGAGAATACCTGTTCATTGTTGTAGGCAGAAATTCAGCATCTGCTTGGTGATGATTGAATGTCACTAGTTTGATTTTTGAGGCATAGAATGTGACCAGCCACTTTACTGACACCCACTCACTGAGCTATTAAAACTAGGTTAAAGGACTGATCAGTTACCATTCTCTGGTCATCAAGAGTTTTGGAGTTCCACCCATATGCCATCATCAGCATAGATATTATGCATCATCAGCACAGATATTCATAAATGATCAGAGCATACTTTAGATAGATCATTTATGTAAACTAGAAAGAAGGTTGGGTTGAGATGTGAACCCTTGGCGTGTCTACATTGATCATTTGGGCCTAGGTCTACTGGCCATTAACAACTAACTTCAGAGACCTACCCATTAGGAATTATTTGATAATTGAGAAGACTATTCCAGTGATTCCATAGCTACAGAAGTTGTACAGCAACCCTCTCTGACACACTGACTCGAAAGCCTCTGATTAGATATTTATTTATCTAATGTGTTTGTCCTTGAGATGTATTTATTGTCTAGTGCCTCACTGATTCTGTGAGTAATGTTAGTTAGGATATTAGCAGTGGACTGAGTCAATTGAAATCATAATGCTTGTCCCTCAAGAGATGATCAACAACCTTATGGTTGATTATAGTTTCAAAACATTTGCTAATGACACTGAGGATACTAATGGGTCTATACTGAGATAGGAATGAATGGTTACCAGCATTCTTAAAAAATGGGCATACACTTGACACCTTCCACAGACTTGGAAAGGAATTCTCCTTCAATCAGCAGTTAAATAGTTTTGCTAATATCAGGAATAACTCATTTTAATATTCTTAAAGACAACAAATCTGAACTGGTAACCTTATGGTTATGACTTTTGATAAGTTTTGAAACTTCCCTGGTTGTTATAAATATATTACTGGGACTGTGCTCAGTGAGATGGGAGAATGTCAAGAAGGGCATTGCCATTTAATATGAAGTTAGAGGCATAGATCATAGCTTTATCTGATGAGAATGAGATGACCTCAGAGCCATTTATGAAAGTAGATGCCGATACGTTCCCTCTATTGAGAATTTGGTTGGAAAATTTCCAGAACTTCTGGGATTCAAGTTGTTTGCTTTCAACCTTGGCCTGAACTGCTTGCACATAGCTACACTTTGCATTTTCTAGCACACTCTTGCAACGATTGCAGACAGTTCTGAATGCAGCAAGTGTTCTACTATACTTTTCCCCCTGATGGATATTGTAGTAGTGATAGTGAGCTATGGCTGAAGCACATTCAGAGTTGAACCAGGGCTGGCTGTTAGGTTTTTGCTGGAATATTTTCTGGGGTATAAAATACACCATTCCTGAAAGGATCCATTTTAAGATGAAGGTGACAATTTTAGATGCAGAGAGAGAAGCTTATACCATGTAAGATTTGAAACCATCCCAGTCAGCTTTTGTGTATAAAAAAATCATTTTCTGAGACACAACCTTACAAGATGTCTTCGGTTTGGCATCAACATTGATACCGAGTAGTGAATGGTCTGAAGTGCCTGAGAGTTGGGGTTAATATTTCAGCAAAGCATTTTTCTGGGTAATATATGAGAAAGAAGTCAGGGAGAAGTCTGTTCTGTTGCATCAGAAACAAAAGTGGCCACTTCAATGATTTTTGTCAGTTCATAGACAAGAGGGAAGTTGCGACAGTATCTGCTTTCTTCATCGGGTTCATTTGAGGGGACTAAACATTCTTTGTTGTGAATATTGAAGTCACCCCAAATATGAAAACTAGTTGAGGGATACTCAGTGACGTTATTATCTCGGCTATTCAGTTGAACATTACATTTCTATCATCCTAAGAACTATAGAGAGTGAAGATGAAAGTAGTACTGTGGATAAGTGCCATACCGAAGCATATATATGGGAGATAAGGGTCTTCATTTTCAGGGATCTCTGCCACATGGGAACCTATCCTTAATGTGGTCTTTGCATTAGTCACATTTTACTCTTAGGGGCAAGTAACCTGGGATTGTGAGTTCCTACACTGACACATGGATCTATACCAGTTTCCGACAGGAATAAGAAATCAGGTTTGGCATTGAGAAGATAAAGTTAAACCTCTGGAAATTTGGAATGTAGACCCCCCCCCCCACATTGATGTAAGAGATGGTTTATTTGGGGTCTTCTTTTGTTTTCACTGGGTTTTGTTTGACTCTTTTATTCAATAGTCGAGTTAATGATTTTATGACAAAGAACACTGCAAATACTTTTATTCTAGAAAGGCATTGAAAATGCTAAAAATATGTTAGGTAAAATCAAACTAAACAAATAGGATTGTTATGATCTATAAAAAACATACCTTTATATATTTATCAAGCACAGATTTTGATCAACTCTTTTTAGTAATGCACTCTTTCATTGATTTGGTAACAAACCTGCTTCATATTACTTTCTGTGGCAAAAAGTTGCTTGTGAATTTTAATGTCTCCAAAATGAAACTGCTCTCTGTTAATCATCTTAAAGAACATTTTTTGCCTTCCATTAGTATGGCTGATGCTAACCACCAGGAGAGCAAATGATGGTACCTTCTTGGTCTCACATGACATGAAGTGAAAAGATTATATTGAATCAATTGATAAATCTGCTGCTAGGAAATTGGTTTACTATTCCATGCTAAATAATTTTTCTCACCAGAATCTATTTTGCACATTTATAATTTTTCCATTTGTCTGTACATCAGATATGGCTGCCACATCTGGTCTGCCAGATATCTACAGATTCTTAACAGAATCCAAAGAAGAATCCACAACATTAACAGGAGAGTAGTAAATGCATGCCTTTCCCAAGGGTATTAGTAAGAAGTAAATACAGCATCCTTAATTAATATTTGTATATATTATTGTAACATAGTAAAAATGGCATGTCATAGTGCAATTTTTGTTAGGGCACTACTACTGTCCATATCCTGTCTTGTTCTTTTTTTAATACTACTCAGTTATTGTGTGCCTTGTTTTCATTGACTCTGAGTCTATACTACCCAGCCTAGGGATTGAACTCAAAATTACTGTCACCAAATTCAACAATAATGATGTAGGAGGACATTAGCCTGAATGTAAATAATGATAACTCCTTCAGACTATCATCTTCATCTTTGTTGCCATATTTATCACAACGTATCGGCTGTTGTATGCTCCGGCCTTCTTCAGGTGGTTGGAATGGATGTCAGTTATCTCCTGTTAATTCCCTTTTCCAAGTTCTCCACCATCTTAACCAGGTATTTGAGCCCTGTCACTGGATCTAACTAATGCCTTTATCTAATGCGCCGTGTGTCCTGATAACTGACATCCATTAGACATGTCACATGGAACTAGAACAGTCTACCCCAGCAAGTGAAATAAAGGGTTCAGTTTGACATTCCAACCACCTGAAGAAGGCTGGAGCATACAATGGCCAAAACATTGTGATAAATATGGCAATAAAGATGAGGATGATAGTCTGAACAATGTAAATGGTGTACATAATACCTTATCTCAGAAATATAGACAGATGATAACTCCTTGTTCCAGAAATTCAGGAAGAAATTAATAATTATTACCTTAATTTGTTTGGTTATTTTCCCATGTGTATTACAGCATTGTTTCATGAATTTGGTGGTATTAAAGAATTCAGTTTAAATTCCATGAAGGTTACCTGGACAAACAGATACCTGAAGAAGGCCAGAGTGAACAATTCCTGAAACAGAGATGTAGCCATTAGTCTGAATGTAAATAAAGTAAATAACTCCTGATCTATTACCTGTTGTTTCTTTTGACCTGTCTGCATTCTTCTCCATCAGTCATATTGACATACTAATGACATTACTTTGGTAATAATTAATGATAAAAATATTCATGATGAATATCATTTAGAAATAATTATAAGATAATTTATACTATTTACATTATTCAGGCTGTTGTCCTTATCTTTATTGTCATATTCACAACATTTTGTATGTTGTATGATCTGGCTTTCTTCAGGTGATATATTGGAATTTCAAACAGAACCCTTTATTTAGTCTACAGGCTAGTTCCACATGCCATGCCTTTTCTAGATATCTCAGTTTTAGTTAATTCTCTTTAGTGACTCAACTCTTAAAGTTTTTGTTCACCTCTGCTGTGGCCAGGTACTGAACTCACAATTCTTTGGGTTAAGCCACTTTTTGCATTACTCCAACCAATGCTTTTATCAACTCGGAACATATAGTCCAGTGAGTGAATTTTTAAGACTTATAAACCTAATGTCTCAGTAACCTTTTTTTTTTTTTTACCAGTGCTCATATTACAATTTCTTTTATTGTTGTTTGAGAGCTAGAGAAAAACAACAAATAAGGTGAAACATTGTGAATATAACAATAAAGATGATCCTCATCTTTATTGTCATATTCACAACTGTCCAAATAATGTAAATAATGTAAATAGTTACAACACCTTATCTCAGAAATATAGACAAATTATAATACAAATTCTATAAAGAGAAAGTTGAACATTGAACAGAGGTCGCCAAAGGTGACATTTAAGCAAGATTTATTAAAGTGTTATTTTCTTTTTCTTTTCAGTCTCACCTTATACAATTGGAGCCGTCATCTCTTCATCTTTGGCAGTCATTCTGATAATAATCTTCATTGTTCTTGCTGTACGTTTGAGGGTAAGTAAAAAGAATCATTGACCTTCTGATCTGCAGTCCACTGCTCTGTCGATTGAGTTTTGTCATTTTGTATTCAACTCTGTTACACTGTTGTAGATAAATCTCCTACAATCACCGATAAGAATTATTAAATAAATCTCAAAACTTTCATTCACTAATTTACATAGAGTGACACTTTTTGCTTTTTAATTTTATATTCCATCAGTATAGAGGGGATTGTGGCTCTCCACAGATTCCATTTTTTTATTATCTATGAACTGCTAGGACTTCTTGGGAAAGACAGTGGAGTGGTTTTATGTTATGTTCTCCATAGTTTTAAATTCAGAATAGTTCTTCTCCCAGATGGGTGCTGCCTAAGGTGAGAGTCTTGTCTACTTTATTTAACCCATTGATGGGGGGGGAGTAGAAGAGATGAGTTTATGCCTTTCCTAAGTACATCTATGTGAATGAAACTGACTAGACAGAAATTTGAATTTGGTTCCCCAATTCCATTTTCCTCATCAGTAACCATTATGCTACACACACCCAACTACATAGTGACACTACAAAAGCATATCTAAAAATGTCCTGGAAATTATCTTAATATTTTTATGGTATTGGTCAATCTCAAGAGACCCTGGATCTGTGCCCAAAGACCATAGATCTGTGCCATCTCCAGCATGCAGGACTGGGCAGGGTTTTTAATGAAACATCGGCATTTGTCTATGCAGCACGTAACCCCTTTGAACATCACTGATGGTGTCCAAGAGAAAGGCAGGGGCCAAAACAACTTGGTGCCAGTGTCATCGCAAGAGTTGCCAGGACAAAATTGAACATGACATTGGACACTTTTGAATTCAGAGTTGTCATTCTCCTACTCTGGTTACCAATCATGGCAACAGAGCCCAGACTGCCCTATTATTTATCCATCATTGGACATTTTGAATTCTCTAGTTTTTTCCTTTACCTAGACTGGTTATCACCCAAAGGTATAAAACTGTAGTTCAAATTTCAGTCAAGTTCATTCCATTCACTTACATGCAAATACCATTGGGAAATGTATGAATTCATCTCTTCTTCACCCCGCAACTATGGATAAATAGCAGGACAGACTGGGTCCTAAATTAGGATGATTATTACATTTAGTGTGATTATTAGATTTTATCTACATAGACTAATTATTACATTCAGGAGCTTATTACATTTTATATAAATTAGGGGAATTATTATATTTATATACATTAGGGTGATTATTACATTTTGTGTAGAGTGTTATTGCATTTTATGGACATTTGCGTATTTATTAAATTTTCTGTACACCAGGGTGATTATTACATTTAGGGGCTTATTACATTTTATGTACATTAGAGTATTATTACATTTTATGTACATCATGGTAGTTATTACACATAAGAGATTATTGTATTTATGTACATTCATTAGAGTCATTATAACATTTCGGGTGATTATTAAATTTCATGTACATAAAAATGATTATCACATTTAGGGGCTTATTACATTTTATGGATATTAGGGTGATTATTACATTTTATGAATATTTGAGTGATTATTATATTTTATGTACATTGGGGTGATTATTAAATTTGATGTACATAATAGTGTTCTTACATTTTTATATACATAAAGGTGATTATTACATGTAGGGGGTTATTGTATTTTATGTACATTCATTAGTGTGATTATAACCTTTTGGGTGATTATTACATATATTGTGATTATTGTATTTTATATATATTCATTAAGGTGATTATTACATTTTATACATTAGTGTGAGAATTAAATTTATAGGGATTATTACATTTTATGTACATTAGGGTGATTATTACATTTAATTTACATGTGGTCGATTGCTGATCTTGCTTGACTGAATAAATATAACTATTAATACTCATGACAATCTTACAGTTTTCTTATTTGAATTTTCTGATAAATCATAATTCTTAATTTAATGATTGAATAAACTCCTGGTGAGTTTCATGATTATAAAATACCTGTGGAACTTAACTTATTGTATTGTTAAATAGTTGAGCTAAATAACTTTAACAAAATATTAGAATAACAATCATAAGTATGAATGGAGGTCACCATTTAAAGAAGTAAGAGGGTACAAATGAAAAGATTATAAATTGACATGCTTTTCCATTTCACTGAAGCAGACGTTAAAAGCATGAAAGTGTTATTGTCTACACTATGTTCCCTTTCTTCTTATTATGCATGCTTTTTTTCTCACTGAAACCAAACAGCTGCCTTTGATATATTATTTCTTCTTTCTTTCCTAGCAATCATAATGAAATGGTGTGTTATTTATATGTGGTAATGGCAGGGTATAGAGCTAACTAACTTATAATTAACATTTTAATACTAACTTACTATAACAAGTAGAATTATATGATTCTTTTTATAATATGATGCCAGTTTACTACAAGTAGAATTATAATATGATTCTTTTTATAACATGATGCTAACTTACTATAACAAGTATAATTATAATATGAATCTTCTCATAATATAATGTTAATTTACTATAACAATAATGCTAATTTACTACAACAATTAGAATTAATTATAATATGATTCTTTTTATAACATGATGCTAACTTACTATAACAAATAGAATTATAATATGATTCTTCTTATAATGTGATGCTAACTTACTATAACAAGTAAAATTATATGATTCTTCTTATAATATGATGCTAATTTACTATAAAAATAATGCTAACTTACTATAACAAGTAGAATTATAATATGATTCTTCTTATAATGTAATGCTAACTTACTTTTACAAGTAGAATTATATGATTCTTCTTATAATATGATGCTAACTTGCCATAACAATAATGCTAACTTACTATAACAAGTAGAATTATAATATGATTCTTCTTATATGATGCTAATTTACTATAAAAATAATGCTAACTTACTATAACAAGTAGAATTATAATATGATTCTTCTTATAATGTAATGCTAACTTACTTTTACAAGTAGAATTATATGATTCTTCTTTATTATTAAGTAAATTTTTCATTCACTTGTTACTTATTATATACATTTTGATTTGGCTGATAAAACTTATGTTGCAAAGAATTTTTTTTTAAGAAATGTATCATGAATGCAAAATATGTGGAAATGTTTGATGTCATCCGTAATATCACAGGTAGGATTTATTAAACAGATACGTCAAAATATTACTTGACATAAATAATTATAAATGTTTGTTAAACTCTGTTTTCTCACTTGTTGATTATAGGGACACAGCTTCACCACACTAAGTGTTGCTGCTGTTGTTTCTATAGCAAATAGTTTTTTATGTGGAGTATAGGGACACAGCCTCACCACATGAGGTGTTGCTAATCCTACATAACTGATTCTGAATTTCAAATTTTTTTTCTTCTAGTCTGGTTGAACATCAAAGCTAGAGAGCTCTGTCTGAGCTGCTATTTTACCCTTAACTGGAGGGGAAAAATTGATTCATACCTTCCCCAAGGATATTTGTTTTGAATCAAACAATGTTTTTCATTGAAATTTGAACATGGAATATCTATCACACTTTCTGCACTGATAATTATTGCATATACTTTGATGCAAATACTAAAAGCAGGTAGTGATTTTATCATAAAATACTTTGCAATGATTTTACTATAGAATGCAATGGAAATTATTTTTATATTAGCAATTTATGCAAACGATGCTAGAACTTTCATTGACTCTAATGATTTTTGTGACAACAAATATTAAAAGTATATATATATATATATATATATATTATTTCATCACATGCAAGGTGATAGTGTTACTAAACTAAAGGGGTTACTGGGGGTGAAATAGAATGAGAAAGACATTAGTAAGAAAGAACAATAAAAGAACAGGTTTTCAGTAAGACAGAAGATAGTGGTTAGGACTATTAACATTACAGACCTTTCTTTGGATTTTGTCAAGAATCTCAAGATATACAGTAGCAGAACCAGACCAGAAAGGGCAACAATATTCAATACATGGTCAATTGGTAGATTTATAGTCATGTAAGATGGATTGTGGCAAGAAAGGTTTTGGCACAACACAGTGAACAAACTTTCCTAACAGCAGACCTAGCAATTGATTCAATGCAATCACTCCACTTCATGTTAATGGAAAATGTGAAACCAAGAAGACATGCATGAATTGCTCTCCTGGAGGTTAGCATTTTTAAAATTCCCCAAAGTGGCAGTGAAATTTCCTTTTTATATTTGGAACATGGGGGAAATAAGGGTGATTCAACTTTGTGGAAATAGAATGACATGTACTAGCAATAAAGGTGTGAACTGATAGAACTAGAGAATGGATATTAATTGATATTGCATCATAATAAATTAAATGGATATTAATTAATATTGCATTATAATGAATCATAAATTATTTATTAGGTCTCTGCAAAAGTTCCTAGTACTCTATTTTGAAAACTAGAGTTTGGATACACAGTTGAAAAAAATTACTCTGCTGGAAACATTTGCATGTACCTAATAATTATAATGATTATACAAATCATCACAAATTTTAGTAAAATAAATGCATCAACACTTCCTTCACTCTCATGATGGTATATCCAAGTGTGGCTCAAGAAGTTCATAAACTGTCATATTAGCTGTATTTTGATCTGAAATTTTCACTGTATAATGTTCAGTGTATTTGATTAATGAAGAAGCATTATTTTGGAAAGATTTTCTTGTTTAAAATAAATGTTTATGATCATTAGGCTATAGACTTACTTATCTACCTACATATACAGGGAGGGTACTGAAAAATTCTTTACCCTGATCTCTTTCCCAAGACCAAACATCAGATTTGTTTGGGAAGTGTTTCTTGGTCGGTTGACTTGTCACTTGGATACTGTTTTACAATAGATTTTGCAGTGTCTAATCAACTTTAGCCACTAACCAAGTGTTACCTAACCTTTTTTCAATCAGCGCTCCTTTTGGGCACAAACTTTTTGCCAGTGTCCTCCTGTCAAAATAAATTTTGAATATTATACTGAATTCATCTTTTTATAGCAAGATAATGCTTAGGTATTAGTGCAAAAATAATTTTAAATATTGTTTTCAATACTATTATAAATTCCAATGACTAAAATGCTAAAAACAGTAACTTTTATTTGATAGCTTATCTCAATGTTTTCAATGTGATAGTTGACTTTGGTGCTTACTGGCTAAGGCTCTTACTCTAGGTTCAATGCTGCTTAGACATAATCGTAGATCTCCTTGTTTTGTAATTTGAAGGCAGTTTATTTGTATAGTAAGATGCTGTGTAATTGCATTGAAACCACATTCAGCCATATAAGAAGTTGGAAAAGCAATAAAGAAAAGTTTGATAGCTTCCCACAGCTTTAAATACCTTTCAGAAATGTTCTTTTCCAGTCAACATTTTTTGAAAATTTGAAAAAAATGGATGAATGCCCACCATCCCTCTGAGTATGTTTACCACCCCCCTCTCAATTAAATAAAAACTCCCAGTCCCCCCTTTCATCATAATTGAGCCCACAAGGGGGCACTAGCACCCATATTGGAAAACACTGCTCTAACTTCTTTCCAGATCTCTATTTCAGGATATGAGTTTCTGTTGAAATATTTTGTCTCTTCAGTTCATTTTAAATATTAAACTCTATTTTAAGCATTATAGTTTTATTTTTTTTTCAACTCATTTAAAAAATAATTCTAGACAATGTTAACATTTTATAACAACTTTGTCAGTCCTCCATTTTGTTCAGTAAAATTTACCTCTTATAAGATTAAGTTGTATCTTTGTAATAGCTTGTCTATTTAATATCTTCTGTTTTTCTTTAATGTGCCATGTCTCTTCAGCACGTGTTCTATCGTGGCTCTCCCCAATTTCCTATCCTTTGTAGCTCTTAGCAGTATCTGTCTTTTTGCTATCCATTTGATTCTCTATTCTGCCATCTGTTTATATAAGCTTGTTAGGTAAGTTACTGTTTTCTTCTGCTGCTCTTCTTGTCTTCAATGTGTCCCTGTGAGTATTGAATTCTCCAAGCTCGCTTTCCTCATTATATGTATTTCAGAAATTTCTCTTTGTGATTCTGAGTATAAGTGTATTTTCTGTTGCTATTTTCTGTAAAATTTCCTTGTCTGTATTTTCTGTTGCTAATAAATTAAGTCATTTTTCATTTGTTCGTCTGTGCTTCATCCATTTTGTATTAAAATGATACTTTAATTCTCTCTAGATAAATTTCCTGAAAACTGTTTTATTTAATAAATATTCTTCCATGAGATCCATTTAAATTTTGGTCAACTTAATATACAAGGTTGGTGGAAAGAAACTCCCTATTTAAAATTTTTAATAACTGATGTAATGGAATAACCTGTCACCCCCATGAGTGACTACACTATAGGTAGTAACTACCTATAAGTAACTGTAAGTCAACAGACTACAGAGACTAGCTGGGATCTGTTGAGTATGACTCAGACTTACGTGAGGACTACTGACCTTCTAATAGTAGCACTCGTTGATTTGCAACGACCTTGTGCATAACTGTTACCTTTATTCTTATTGTACTGTTTTTTTTACAATAAACCTTTACTTATTTTATCCACATTGTTTTTCAAGTATATATTCCTATTAGCATGGAATATAACAAAATGTTAGTAACTTTATTAATTATTGGTCAATTATGTTTTATTTGGAACAGTATATTGGCACATAGGCATCAGAATTGTTCGCCAGTGTTTTTAACTGTAGTGTCTGGATATATTCCTTGAACATTTTCAGTACACTTTTCACATTCTCTTCCAATCTCAATGTTAAACGATGACTTCTTCTTTGGGTATCTACCACAGATCCCATAGTCATCAGTTTGGAATATTAATCTATAAACTACATCCAACAGAAAGACTTTTGATCAGAAGCTTGGAGGTTTTAAGAAGCATGGAACCACTTCTTAATTGCTGTTGTCTCCAGGTCCACCAGGGTGGTATCACCTGTTAGAATCTCAGTTATGAGCAAATAGTAACCCCCCCCCCCAACAAAACCAAAATACTATGAAAGTATAAAAATACCAACAATACATATTTATAATAAAATTAGCTACAATAAGTTTTGAAGCAAAATGACTAGCAATACATTTTATAGTAGAATTACTAACAATACATTTTATAGGAAATTAACCAACAATACCTTTTATAGGAAATTAACCAACAATACCTTTTATAGGAAATTAACCAACAATACATTTTATAGGAAATTAACCAACAATACCTTTTATAGGAAATTAACCAACAATACATTTTATAGGAAATTAACCAATAATACATTTTATCTGTAGTTGAAGGCATACAATTGTATTCAGAATATATTTAATTGAAGCCATAAAATTGTGTTCAAATTATTTCAATTAAATCTTGGTATTAAATGACCCATAAGGAGTTGATATGCCATTAAACAAATAATCAATCAATCAGCTTGGAATAAAAATTTGTGTTGGTTTTGGCATCTACTGAAACACAAGATCCATGAACAATGTGCCACCATCTCTGCACTTGTGCCATGGACTGTCACACTTTGTAACAGGATGTTAGCTGACCATGCTCATACAATGTCGGGCGTTGTGCCATTCTGGACTACACGTGTCACTCTGAAATAAAGACATGGCCATATCACATTGAAACACCAGTTCCTGTACAATCACTGAAGGTAAGCAACATCGAGCCTGGTCAGTACCTAGATCAGTTGTTCTAAACTTTTTGAGTCATGGAACCCTTTAGGTAAGAACACCTTTAGTCACAAACCCCTAGAAGAACTAGCTCTTCATAGACAAACAGACAAGCAAATATTCACAGTCTGATTGGTTTTCACAACATTTTTATATGCATTTCTCTATACTGCACCCTCATGAACACTGCACACATATCACTTTTCAGCCAGTCATGCTTGAAAGAAATTGTAGTCAATTAATTGTCACCAGTATATGAGAAGACAATCAAGCCATGATAAACCATGAAAAATGTGAATTATCATTTGCTTTTATGGAGTGGCAAAAGATAGCAGTCCTTAAGAGAATGAAACACATTTAATAGGTAAACATGGATCTAATAGCAAGTCAAGAGATACCTAGCAATTCACACTGTAAGTAGTGGCTGGGTGCTTTTTTTCTTTCAAGCAGTGGCAGGATACAATTTCTTTTAATTATTTCAAAGGCAAATCATTGATTGAGAAAAGGGTTGTATAGTGAATATAAATGTTAATTTTTATCTGATTCTCATGGATCCCCTGAAATCTATTTATGGGCCTCAGGTTAAGACGCCCTGACCTAGATGGTTGACTGGGAATACCAGGTACTGTAAGCTTTAATATGCAGGTGGTGTAATGGATAATGGCTCAGAATTGTTAATCAGAGAACTGGGTTCGAATTCCTATTGAGCTTGTTATATTCACTTACGCACGAATAACCTTGGAAAAGGTATGAATCCATATCTTCTCCCACTAGCTATGGATTAATTAGTAAGACTTGTATCACTAAACGATTATTATCTTAAAAAAATTCTTATAATCTAAAAATATTTTCTGGCTCTAAATAACCTGCAATGGGTTGATAAACAGTAGAAAGCGAATCAATCAGTCAAATGCTGATTAGCTACACAGGCATGTCTTCCTTTTTTTTTAAGATTTATTTACATTCTCTGGAATATAAATACATATAAACTACTGTGGCCACAAAATAAGTGATCAGTTTTTATATTGATAGTAATATTTAATTGATCTCCCACTTTATATCCACATGATAACTTCTTGTTTGTTTATCAAATTTTTTTTTTTTTTTTTTAAGCGTTTCACCCCAAGCAAGGCGAGAAGCCACTAGGACGCAAGGGGTTACAGAAGATCAGATAGGAATGATAGAAGAAAAGATGAGAAGGGTAGTGGATAGATCAAGGCAACTGGAAATGTCGATTGACATTACATTTGAATAGCTGGAGATTATAGCTCTCAGGGAAATTGGAATAGGGAAGGGAGTTCCACAGGCAAGAGGTGCGAGACATGAAGCTATTGGAGTAGAAGAGACGGCTACATTTAGAAGTTTCGACAGTGAAAGGGTGAGAGCGGGATGCCAGCTTCGTAGGGCGTTTGAACTCGTGAAGTCTGGGAACCAGCAAATGCAGCTCCTCGTAGCAATTGCCATGAAAGTATTTGTAAAACAGACAGAGAGAGGCGATGGCACATCTGTGAGAAAGTGACTGTAGACAAGACGCCAGAGCAGGGCCAATTGTATTGCATATCCGCCTGATTAATTATCAATCCACCTCTTTTCCCCCCCAGCTATGAGTTAATTAGCAAGACTTGTATTAATAAATCATTATTATTTAAAAAAAAAAAAGAAACTTAACATCTAAAAATATTTTCTGGCTTTAAATAACCTGCAATGGGTTGATAAGTCATAGAAAATGAATGAATGAATCATTCTAAAATAAAGGTTGAAATTAGCAATGATAGTCTTTCACTTTAGTGATCACAATATATTTTGTTTCATGCAAATATAGTTAAAAGTAATTTTCAATAGGAAGTCTCTTTCCACCCACCCAGTAGAATAAATATATTTGATTTTAAGTAATTTCATGGACAAAAAAAAAGCAGTTTCAGTTCTTTTATGATCAAGCTTCTATGAGTTATTAGTTCTTTGATCATGTTTGGGAAATGATTTTCTGGATATTTTTTTACAATAAAAACTGCTAGGTATATAAAGTATATAGACATCAGCTACAAAATCTTTGCACTAATGAATTGTTAAACAAATATCAGATTTCAAGAAAAAAAAAATTGATACCAGCAAGGTTACTGTGTGTTGCCTGGAAGAAGAAAGAATTATTTGTTATTTTATTTCCGAGATATTTACTATGAAAAATGATAATTTTATCACAATTAACTCGCTACAGAAAAATTTTTAAAAATTAACTGTTCTAAAAGTATACTCTCATATTCACATGCATTTTTTCAAATAAAATTTCCTCATGAAATCAACTATTTAATGCACAAAGAAAATAAATGACACTTTTTTAATTATTATATGCTTTGCTATTTGAACCAGAATGCTCACCTTGGTTGTCATACTCACAATATTTCAGCTCTCTATATAGGTGTGAAGCTCTTGCCCAAATATCTCTATAAACTGTGCCTCTTACTCTGTAACTCTCTACCTCGAGTGGCTCTTGGGCCTTGTACAGGGTGAACATAATTGTAAAAAAAAAAAAAAATAATATTCCAACCATGAGATCTGTGTTTGAATCTCACCATGGTTCATTTTTCAAGGAGGTGGCTTCTTGATAATATTGGCCTGGGGGGATGATCACAGCATGTGGCACTGTTGGAAAGTGCCTGAAAACCACATCACAAGTTGACTAAAGCCTTATGAATGAAATTGGGTAAACTATTTGGAAGCTGTCACATGGTTGGGCTAGCACAAAGTCACAAGTCATCATGACCAAGGGTTTTGAATATACTGGCCTTGTTCAAACTATTGCTCATGTCAAAATATACACTTACTATAGCTATAGTCTGCTCAGTATAGTTGCCATATAAGCCACTGAGTCCATGGATGTTGAGTAAATATGATCTGAGCAGGCTTCTGCAACAGAGCCACCCTAGCAGACAGGCATATTCAGGTATAAGTGGCCAGCTATAATATTTCAGCCCTCTAATTGAAAAGTTGTGATTATAACAACCAAGCAATATAACAACTGGCCTTCTCCAGGTGTCTGTCATTGTACTCGGTAACCTTCTTCAAATTTTGAACCAAACACTTTATTCAATTTAAAGGTTATATTGTTCTCAGTTTACTTTCCATGCATAGGGATCTTTCATAGTTAATTCTCGTCAGTCTTTTTCATCTTTGTATCCGTTTCTTCCACTGAATCAGCGTATGTGACTTTTCAGCACTACCAGACCCGGGGATTGAACTCACAGCTGCTAGAGTACAATGGCCGAAACGTGAGTATAATAAAGACGAGCATGTTGTTCTGAATGGCAAAGCATATAATAATGATAATTCTTCATTTGATGAAATTTGCCTTTTTTCAGTTGGAGTGTTACAAAAAATAGATTAGAAAGAAAATGTTCATTTAAATGAATCATTTTAAAATGGGTTGGTCTTGAATTTTAACTCTGTTACAAATATCAAAATCAGGCATGTTACTCAGGAGAAGCAATCAGTCGGCCTTTATAAAGTAAATTGTCAATAACTACCTTTTCACAATGAGGGAATACAGAGTGTGATGGGTAAATTGTCATCTAAATTACACCAAAATGAAAATAACACTGACATTTCATTTTAACAGATATATTTACCAAAATTACACAAAAACATTGAAATACTAAAGAGTAAATTTATTCAATAAAATTGCCATAATCTTTACCTTCAGTTCATCTTTGGTGTTAAAGGAGTTTTGTTGGTCTCTTGTTCCACACATGATAATCAAGGGGGTTGCAATCTGGGGAGTTAGGTGGTCCAGATGGAAAGGGTTAATAACCTGAAAAGTGTTAATAAGCTGTAGAAAATGAATCAATCAATCTTTGAGTCAAAATTATGGCCAGACTAATTAAGATGAATGACTAATACATTAAGTGTTTTGTTTTGTAAAATATCCCTTTTATGTTCATGTAATCTTTTAATTAAATTTCTAAATGATTCACTAAAGAATTTCATGAGAATTTTTTGTACTCCATTCCACAAATTCCAGCTTCAGGTTTAATGTTATTTGTTTTACGTTAATGAAATTTAATTCTCTTTGAAGTATGACAAATTCTTTATTAAGACGGGGGTAAATTCTGTTCACTTATAGTCATTATAGGGTTGGTAGGCAGTATTATGTACCTATTTTTATCAAGGTTATTTATATTTTTGTTTTTGTAGATTTTGTAAGCTTTTCTCTTCACGTTATATAAGAAATAATTAGAATATTGGAGGAGGTTAAACGTTTTTCAATGTATACAGGGTGCGATGGATAAATTGTCGCCAAAATTACACAAAAATGAAAATAACACTGACATCTCATTTTAACAGATATATATACCAAAATTACACAAAAATATCTCGAAATACTACCGAGTAGATTTATTCAATAAATTTATTCATTGGCTTCAACCACAGCCTCCAGTTGACTTCAGAATCTCCTGAAACTCTTCTGGACGGTCTTCTTGATAAAGTTGGTGAATGCTGCCGTAATCATTGCCTTCAGTTCATCTTAAACAAGGAATTTTTCTGGTCTCTCACTAAGTTTTGCCCCACACATAATAATCACAGTGATTGCAGTCTGGGGAGTTAGGTTGCCAGATGTAAAAAATAATGTTGTTACAGAAATTGTTTAACAGCCATGACCTTGTTCTCCAACTTGTGTGACATGGTGCAGAGTCCTGTTGCCAGACATAGTGTCTTCCAGGGCAACACTACCTCCTCAAAGCACTTGTTGTAGGCCTCTATGTTGAGCCTGAGGCCCTCACCAACAAATTCGAGAGTTCTTTTCTTATCAGAACAATCAGAGTGAGTTTTCCGAGTTGCCATACTGTTGTAATCACCATTAGACTCATCCAACTCTTTCTGAATCCTCTGCACTGTCCTCAGATTGACACATAAGTACTCTGAAATGTTCATATTGGAGCTTCTGGTGCAAATGTTGTTTCCAAATTTCTGGCAGAGTTAATTGTGTCATGGTGCTCTTGTTCTCACAGATGGTGCCCAACTGACCCTACTATATTTTGCAGTTGACAAAATCAAAAACAAACAACGTGCATGCACAAAATTAAAAATATAAATGGTGACAATTTACCCATTGCACCCTGTATTTAAAAATATTTTGAAAAGAAACGATGATAATTGAAACATTTTAATAAATAAAAGTCACTAATTTTTCCTCTTTTATATAAGAAAAAAAGACATAATTACAATTAAAAATTATGTTCACGTATGATCACTTAAATTAAGCAACATTGAGCCTGGTGAGTACCTAGATGGGTGACCACTTGGGAATATCAGGTGCTGTAAGCTTGGATGTGCAGGTGGTGTAAGGATAATAGCAGAGAATTCTTAATTTGAGAATCAACTTTCAATTCCTGTTGGTTTTGTTATATTCACTAATATGCAAATACTCTTGGGAAAGTTATGAATCCACCTCTTCTTCTCCCCAGCTATGGGTTAATTAGTAGGACTTGTATCACTGAACCATTATTATTAAAAAAAAATTCTTTTAGTCTAAAAATGTTTTCTGGCTTTATTTATAAGCCATAAAAAAATAAATGAATCAATCAATCATGTACATTAAATGTGAAATGACTTTGGCAAAGCTAGAATTTCTGCTACTTTTATTGTCCCTTATCAAATGTGGCTTGTAGCAGCATTCTATATTTGATTAACATTATAGATGAGTGACAGTATAGCAAATTTAATGATCATACCCTCAAAGAGGCTCCTTGCCTTGAACATCTACTGGATCTAAAACACATTCCTGACCTCAAATTAAATGTGAATATTTGTGCCGTTGCAAATGAGGCTGAAAGAAGAGTTAGTTCCTTGAATTAATCCAGAAAATAGCTAAATTCTGTTTCCATGATCTATCTTCACAAGAGTCTGACCAGACCAATAATGAAGAACTGCTGTCATATTTTTAATGTATACCGGGTGCGATGGATAAATTGTCGTATAAATGACGCCAAAATGAAAATAACACTGACATTTCATTTTAACAGATATATTTACCATAATTACACAAAAACATTGAAATACTAAAGAGTAAATTTATTCAATAAAATTGCCATAATCTTTACCTTCAGTTCATCTTTGGTGTTAAAGGAGTTTTGTTGATCTCTTGCTCCACACATGATAATCAAGGGGGTTATAATCTGGGGAGTTAGGTGGCCCAGATGGAAAGAGTTAATAACCTGAGAAGTGTTAATAAGCTGTCATATTTTTAATGTATACAGGGTGCGATGGATAAATTGTCATCCAAACTACACAAAAATGAAAATAACACTGACATCTCCTTTTAACAGATATTACACAAAAATATCTTGAAATACTAAAGAGTAGATTTATTCAGTAAATTTATTCATTGGCTACAACCACAGCCTCCAGCTGCCAAATCTTCACTGTCCAGCCTCAACAGAGTTCAAAAGGGATTATGCAGTCTATACCAGTTGCCATCCAAGGCTATAGAACCCAGTCTGTCCTGCTATTTACCCATAGCTGGAGGGAGAAGAACAGGATTCACACCTTTCCCAAGGGTATTAGCACATAAGTGAATGTAATGGATTCAACTAGAATTCGAACTCTGCTCTCCGATTCCTCAATCCAAGCCGTTATCCATTACTCCACCGATGCAGTCTTGTGGGTAATAAATTATTCTCCACCCTGAAAACCTTATCCTACATATAAGATATTCTCTCTACTCTATCACTATTACTATGACAGATGTTTGAACAAGTTACCTTCCTTAATTCTACCTGCTCAGATGAGCTAGGACATATCATGCCATGTTCACAGTGGCAAATCATCCCCATTCCCTACTGTGTTCCTTTGGTAAGGAGTAAGTTCAACTTAAACAGCTTCTTCTCCAGAACTGTTAATAAAATCCAAAGGGATGCTTTCCTCTTAAATAATCTTGGTCTCTTCAAGTCCAGGTTCAACTAATATCAATCCTACACATCTCATAATGTGCACTGCTTACTTCCCTTCTTACAATAATCTCAATCAGTAACCTTCTACCTTGAGTGGTTCTTGGGCCTTATATTGGGTGAACTAACAGTATATAAAAAAAAAAGAAAATGGTGTGTTACTTTTCATCTCAAGTCTAGTCATTAAACATGAACATTATTATCAGTGAAAGAAAAAGTAGGAAAAGAACTTGACCTTTGCCAATACCTGTCACAATAGTTGCAAGCGGGGAGTGGAGGAAATCAAACAGATTCTCAGTGACATTACTGACTGACCCAAGAATCTGAATGTTATATGTCAGCCCATTTCAGGAAATAAACATGGAAACAATGTCTATACAAATGTCATTGAACCAATTTTCAGAAATGCCAACATGCAAATTGATTATTCTAGGTTTGGCTCAAAATTAGAACAAATATCACCTGAAGAAGGCCGGAGCATAAAATGACCGAAACATTGTGAATATGACAATAAAGAACAGTCCAAATAATATAGTGTAAATATCTTCTTTTTTTATGTACTATGTCCCCTAGGCGATCATGGCCCTCCACAACTTGATGTCTCTTGTTGCTTTTAATAAATTTTATATTTCTGTTATTTCTCCTAAGCCCTGTTCCACCATACATTTACTTAAGCTCATTATGTAGTGTGTTGTTTTCCTCTGTCCCTCTTGTCCTCAATCTGTCCTGTGAGTATCAGATTTTCCAAGCCCTCCTTCCTCATTATGTGCCCTAGAAATTTCATTTTCTAAAAAGATTTCATTTTCTTCTAAAACCTCATCATTGCTCACATGTTTGGTCTATGGTTAGCATCATTCTGTAGAGCCACATTTGTGTTGCTTCAAGTCTCTTCTTCACCTGTGTGGAGATTGCCCAGCATTCACTGCCATACAGTAGGGCAGATATCATATAACAGTTCAATACTCTTTTCTTTGCTTAAAAAAGCAAAAACGATGTTGATCTTAGAGAATATACACATAAATGGGAGAAATATTGCATATATACAGGAATACAACTGATATTCTGGCAATCTTGGTTCCAGAACTGTGCCAAGATATCCATTTTGCCAGAACAACAGATATCACACAATAATTCAATACTGACTTATAAGATTCAATATCTCAAAAAACAAACTGTTATCATTCTATCATCACTGAGTAGATCTAGAATTTTCATCTTTATGAAGGAGCACCAATAATCGCATTCATCCCACAAAACAAATCCAAAGAAAAACATGAAATAGACAACATGAAATAAGCCAGTCACAAATGTTGCCACCAAAAAAATGAATAAAAGATGAGCTCAGGTGCATCTACAATTTGATTTTAAGAAAGCTACTCATAAACGACTCAGGCAGTAGCAAGAACAACAAAGCTTCACTAATCCACTCCAGGCCTCTCTTAAAATCACCACTATGATCTTGGTCAATCAACCCTGTAAATACATCAACTCCAGGCCTCCCCAATTTCCTTCAAAAGCTGCCTGTATTGAGCACATTACAGACATTTAACTCACATCCCCTGTATTGGCAATACAAAGAATTTTATATTAACAATTCTTTTCATTTCACTTGTTTTTCAGTGCTACCATATGTGTGTTTATAATGATAAATTCTATCCATCAGTGTGTCAATTATAGTGCACTGCATATTTTAATTGGGAAAACTTTCAAAGAGGGAATTTGGGTTCTTCATGACGTTTCATTTGATTAGCTACAACAGACTTTTACCTGGGAATACCAAACTTTCATTTCTGTATCACATTATTATGGGTGATGAAAAATGGGTTTGGTATGTCAACAGAAAAAGAAAAAAACAGTGGTTATCACAAAATGACAAGCTTATGCCAACACTAAAACCAGGACACTATACACAGAAGTCCTTGCTTTGTGCCTGGTGGAATTTGTTTATCACCAGCTACTGGAATATGGAAGACCCTCACAAGGGTTAAATCAAGATGAACCTTCTTGTAGGGTCAAAGACCATCTAACACAATGGGTTCCATAGCTATAGATGCAGTCATTGCAATAATGACACAATATTCTAGACTTTTAATGGCCAGGACAGAGTGTTCCTCTGATGGAAATAGCCAAGTGTCCATGACAAAGGTGATCTTTCAATTTGGAGGACATCAATTGTTGTTTGACATGGAGAGGGATAGGCTGCATCAGGTCTACTTGCCTAAAACATGTTATGCATGAATGAATACCTCACTAGATTTCTACCCAGATATGTGGAGGGAACTAGTCAAGGGGTTCAACTGCACAATGACCCTACAACCAACAATGGTCATGTAACGGATGATGGTCATGTTCAAATAAATGTTCTGCTGGAAATTTTTATCTAACTTTGATAAACTGGAACAAAATAATCATGCTGTAGAGGAAATTATTTTTAATAAGCACCATGTTGGATGCAGAGTGGTTGTAAGATATAATTCAATTGTGCCATTGCTTGTATTTAGTACACAAGTGTAGTTTGTCCTGTTATTTATAAAAAAAGATTTCCTTTTTTTGTCTTTGGGAATCTGTTCATTTTTTTTTTAAATCTCAGTTGTAAAGTAGCAATGAGCAACAAAGCTTGAATGTGGAGGTTTATTTTATAATGTATGCATAACACCAAACAGGACCCTGACTTTATCTCTAACATCAAATATTTAATTTACTATATAAAATATGGTTAAACTAGACCCTGATTTTATGCTAAACTTTGTGCAAATTACATAGGAAACTGAAAAGTATGGGAGCCTAAAAAAAGAAAATGTTTATTTTTTTAGGTAATAACTTTGGGCTTGGATTTTTATAACATTACAAATATAGTTTTTAATCCAAGAGAAAAACTTGAAATTTGTCTCCTTTTTTTATTTTAGACTTCTATACTATAAAATTATGAATATTATGAACTAAAAGTGTAAACAACTTTATTCTTTATTTATATTCCACGATATGCAGGAATCATTGCTCTCCACAGCTTCCTTTCTAGTAGTTCTTACAATGCTTCTTTGTCACTTTTTTGCCTCATCTTCATTCATGCAACCCCTTTGTCCCTTGCCTTCAATATATTCCTTTACCATAGTACAGCACTTTTATGTCCCTTCCTTTTTTATTTGGTTACATATTAGATTAGTCACTGTTTTTGACCACTTCCTGTTTATACCAAAGTAATTACCAGAATAATCCACAGAGTCAAAGTATACAGTTCATATTTTCTTATCTTCCTAAATCTACCCTCAACAATAGCATCACCGGTATATAACTTCTTCACCTTTTTCTTTAAGCATTAGTCTCTCTTAATATATTATTAGTTGAAGCCACCTTGTATATATTCATTTTTTCTACTGTACTTCATCATAGTCTGTCTATATTTCTGAGATGAGGTACTATGTACATTATTCGGACTATTGTCCTCATCTTTATCGCCATATTTATCACAACGTTTCAGCCGTTGTATGCTCCAGCCTTCTTCAGGAATGTCAAACTGAACCCTTTATTCTGCTCACTGGGGTAGACTGTTCTAGTTCCACGTGCCATGTTTTGTCAGTTATCAGTTAATTTCCCTCTGAAAGTTCTCCACTGCTTTAACCGGGTATTGAACTCACACTGGATCTAACCAACGCTTTTATCCACTGTGCCATGTGTCCTTGAGGACATCTGGGTATGAATTTCTGGGTATTATAAACCTAATTTCTAGGTATTATAAACCTAATTCTACCCCATTCCAACCACCTGAAGAAGACCGAAGTGTACAACGGCCAAAAATAAATCTGATAAATATGGCGACAAAAATGAGGACAATAGTCTGAATAATGTAAATAATGTACTTCATCATGTAGAAACCCTTTCAACACTTGTTAACTGTTTACACGTTGTAACTTCATGTAACTTTCTTCCTTTCTGTAGACTTATTGCAAACTTTATAACTGTTGTAGCATACCTACGGACGATAATGGATATGTCCCCATTCACATAAATACAGTAGTAAATACTGTATGTTGGTCTGCAGTTGGAGATTCATTGTTGAATTCACTTCTAACAGTTTACCACTTCCTCTACATGCCGCTAGCGAATCTTATATATGTTGTTCTTGTTCTAAGTATTATCGTTCAATACCAACCTTCATGTGATTATTCAGTAACCTTCCCTAAATTACTTCCCTAGTAACATTTTTATATCAGCAAACTACTTTTAACCTCCTTCACCTATGCAAATCAGACCTGTGCCTACCAATCAGACTCTTGTGCAAACTGAACCTGTGCCTCCTTCAGTCCCCAGTTATGTTCGGCTTTCTACTCCCTTGGGCATATTTCTTCTTTCTGATCCTTTTTTACCCTATTATTGTTTTGTTATTCAAATCAAACTAGTTTCAAGTTTGTATTCATTTCCTTGTCAACTTTCACTCTTTTGGCCGTCTATTGAAAGCCAAAAGAGTGAAAGTTTACAAGGTTAACCTAAACAGGACTGTCTTCAGAATTTCTATTGCCATAAGGCATTTATTTGGCTGCACAAGATGGATGCATATCAGGAGGTAAAACATACTATATCTTGTTAATGTTAAAGTCACTAGGCCCTCTTTCCTCATTATGTGCCCCAGAAAGTTCAACTGTTTGTCATTTTCATTTACATTTTCCTTAAAACTTCTTCATTGTTCACATGTTCAGTCCATGGTTTTCTTATCATTTTTCTGTAGCTCCATATCTCTGTTACTTTAATTCTCTTCTTCATCAGTGAGAAGATTGTCCAGCATTTACTGCCATATGGGAGATTAGATATTACACTGTAGTTCAGCACTCATTTCGTTACTTTTTTTTTATTTTCCTATCCCTAAAAAATTTGCTTAATTACTGAAAAATATAAACTCACTAACAGACTCAAAATAAAGTACAGTATATGATTAATATTATGTTGTAAATTGACCCCTATATCCACAAAGGAGGCATGGTGGGGTAATGGATAGCAGCTCAGATTGAGGAATCAGAGAGCCAAGTTTGAATTCCAGTCAAATCCATTACATTCACTTACATGCTAATACCCTTGGGAAAGGTATGAATCCCCTTCTTCTCCACCCAGCTATGGGTACATAGCAGGATAGACCGGGTTCTATAGCCTTGTATGGTAACTGGTCTACCGCAGAAAAAATGGCAACCTACTGCAGGAAAAAATCTGCCTCGTCAGTCATGTATCAGAAGATACATGATCATCTAAGCATGTATCACACATGGCACATAACTGACAGATACCCACAAATGATTTTAACTTAATTTCCCAAGAAATTAAGATCATATTTGTCAAAGCACATAAAAACACATAATAAATATATACACCAAAAATATATTCTTCAATTTATCTAATCTTTTACCTTATATACATTTTGGAAAATTTACAAAACTAGACAAGTGAGTACCACATGTACTCAGTGAAATTTGGAAAAATACTTATTTCATCTTTTTATCTCTTTGAACAACAAAAGTCTATTTTTTTGAGTGAATAGAAACTTATGATACAAAAAATAACCCGAAATAATCAGCACAATGGATTCATCAAGACATATGTCTATCTTTTTTGACTCTCATGCAAATTGGATATGTGCCTACCTTTCAGACACTTGTGCAAACTGGATCTGTGCCTACCTTTTTGACTCTCGTGTAAATCGGACCCATGCCTACCTTTTTGACTATCGTGTAAATCGGACCCATGCCTACCTTTTTTGACTATCGTGTAAATCGGACCCATGCCTACCTTTTTTGACTCTCGTGTAAATCGGACCCATGCCTACCTTTTTTGACTCTCGTATAAATCGGACCCATGCCTACCTTTTTTGACTCTCGTGTAAATCGGACCCATGCCTACCTTTTTTGACTCTCGTGTAAATCGGACCCATGCCTACCTTTTTTGACTCTCGTGTAAATCGGACCCATGCCTACCTTTTTGACTCTCGTGTAAATCGGACCCATGCCTACTTTTTGACTCTCGTGTAAATCGGACCCATGTCTACCTTTCAGATTCTCAGGCAAACCAAACATGTGCCTACTTTTTGACTCTTGTGCAAACTGGACCTGTGCCTACCTTTCAGACTCCCGTGCAAACTGGACCCATGCCTACCTTTCTAACTCTCATGCAAACCAGACATGTGCCTACTTTTTGACTCTTGTGTAATCTTTCTGACTTTCTTGCAAACCAGATATTGCATGCTATATTTTTGACTCTTGAGCAGATCACTGCAATAACTCAGTTGGTAGAACAGAGGACTATAGTAAATTGCTTCTGACATCCATGACTCTTCTGCAGATCAGACCTATGTCTTCCCTTTTGAATACTAGAATTTTTTTGCAACATACTGTCGAGTGTTGTAATCCTCACAGTATTTAGTATTGTTAAAGATATCACTAACATTTTTTGTCAAGATTTATAAAATCTGCTGTATTCAATTTTGCAAACCAATTGATGAAATCTGAATAAGCTGATTTGTTTGGAAAAATACTTTGACAAAAATCTTATCTTGCAGTTTAATAATTTCTTTAATTTTAATAGAACTTAATGGTAAACACTTTAAGGAATTTTCTTTTTTTTTCCTTTTTAACAGCAAAGAATAAATTCTTAGATTTCTTACTCTTGAGCATGAAGCAATTCTTGTTTTCATGCTACCTTTTCAGCTAACAATTCTGGATTTTTTTGAAACAGAGACAAAAAAGTCAAAACAAAGATGAAGAATGTAGTCTGATTCTTACCATTCTAAATGTTGTTTCTGTAGCATGTAGGTTTTGCCAGGTGAAGCTGCTTACCTCACAACCAACTCGTTGTGAAATCAAAGTTATTCTTCTTCCAGAGTGCTTGTTAACCAAAGCTAGAGAGCCAAGTCTGCCCTGCTATTTACCTTTAGTTTAGTGGGTGGAGAGAAGACAGATTCATATCTTTCCAAGGGTATTTGTGCAAAAGTGAATGCAATGTACTTGAATGGAATTTGAACTTGGCATGCCAGTCTCCCATTCCTCACTGATATCAGTGACATTACATACATATCCATCAAGCCTAATTCATCATAATTAAATTCAAGTTGATTTTTTTGTTTGTTTAACAAAAAACAGTTTTTATTTGTCATTGTTTTGTTTTTAAATCAGAATACCATAATAGTTCCTTTTAATTTTATTATAAGAAAAATTAAAATTTAAAAATTCTGATTTTAATAACATTTTAATACCCTCTGGTGCTTGTGTCTGAGAAACCCTTACGTCTTCAATGATATTTTTAGAAAAATACTTCTTCAATGAAATTTGTAACAAACATTTCTTCACTGGGTTTTTTTAGAGAAACATTGAAATTTTTAGGAAAACATTTTTTCACTAAAATTTTTAGTGAAACAATTACTTTTTGAATTAAATTTATCAGGTGGCTCTAAATCTTACAATGAAATTTGTTGTGAAATGAATTTTCAATAAAATTTCTAAGGAAACACTTCTTCAAAGAAAATTTTTGGGAAACACCTTTTCAATGAAATTTGTAGGGAAATACTTTTTTTAAATAAAACATTTAGGGAAGCACTTACTTTTCCAATGAAATTTGTAGGAAACACATTTCCAATGAAATTTGTAGGAAACACATTTCCAATGAAATTTGTAGGAAACACATTTCCAATGAAATTTGTAGGAAACACATTTTCAATGAAATTTGTAGGTAAACAATTTTCTCATGATATTTGTACAGAAACACTTACATACTTTTTAAATAAAATGTGTAGCATCACAATAATAACGAAGCTAGTGATAATTACAAAAAATGAATTTTTCTATTTCTGCACATGTTTTTCAATAGTAATAATGAATATTTTCTTTATTATTGTTGAATATTTTGGCAATATATACACTAAAAGAAATAAAAGAAGTCATCTTAAAATTTAATTTATTTTATCAGTTTTAATATCTGATTGGATAGAAAAGAAGACACGCATTAGATGATTGAAAAAAGTAGTGTACATACTGCACTTAAATCATCCAACCATCTGGCTAATCATAACACCACATAGCAGTCACAAATGGGAGTTTCATATTAAATTTCTAAAATCTCATGACCAGAGTATCATAAAGGCTGCAACTGAGTGGATAAAAATGATGAAAATACCTAATTAATTTCCTCGTAATCAAGGATTTAATCCCCACGTCTGTAATCAGAGCAGATTAGCATTGATAAGGAAATTTTGAAAAGTTCTTAAAATAACTAGCACAGCTGTTTAAAAGGCTTGTTTTTGTCATAAGAAAATCCAACATGGCGCGTAAACAAAATATTCGGCAAAAAATCTCATTCGTCAGTAACATTTTTAACACCTCATAGAATGTCAAGTTGTTAAAGAAAACCTATGCCAAACTGTTTTCCTGAATCCTTGATGACTTGGTTGTCTGAAAATCATAATATCAAGATGAAATAATGGAAACTGACCAGGAAAAATACAATTATGCGCAACAGGTTTTCAATCAATCAGTAAACTTCTGGACCTTTAAGGGGGACATTATAGAATCCAGACGGCTATTGTTTGCACATGGAATTATTGACTGGTAATTAATCTTCAATTTGGCTGTGGAAAATGTCACTTGGTGGTTAGCATTAAGAAATTATGCCCAATTTTCTGAGAAAAATTACCATTTTTTATGAAAAAATATTTATTTTTGCTTCAAAATAACATTATTCAGAATTCATTCCTTTCTCTTTCATTTGGCATGAACATCATTGAATAAAAGGAACGGCTAAATGGCCCAGCAATGGGAAATACAAAAAATATGTGGGTGAAAAAAACAATGTCATCTGCTAAGTGTTGTTGTTATCACCCGGGTCACAGGGTGTCAAAATCAAAACAAAACTCATTAAGCCATTGTTCAAACATAGGTTATATCAAGCCCTAAAATTTTGACCCCTTTTTTTCACTCTTTGCTTTTATCTGGGAGTGGTGGGTTTTATTACAACTTGTTCTAAGGTTTATTGCTGGCTGGTTGACCTTTGACCCAGATGTCAGTCAATTATGTTTAATTTTCCTTATCACTGCTATTTTTTTGAAAAAAAAACTTTTGGTTTCTGGTGGTTAGGAATTGCAGATAAATCTTTTGTCTTTTACTAAAGATTTCTGTGGCCGGCTGTCAATTTTTTTTAACCCATGGCAGTCATATAATTGAAAATTACCAATGGATTTTGTCACATTTTGACCCCCTAGGAATGTTGATTTCCTTCAAAACTCTCAATTTTATGCCTGAAATAGTTTGCTTATGATTTAGGCTTTCTGATTTTCAAAAAAAAAAAAAAGGTTTAATGTCCCATTAATGGGGAAAATATTTGTTTAGAACAAGAAAAAAATATAAAATTTTCACTATTTTTTCACATTTTACCCACTGAAAAAAATTTGAGTCATTTACACCAGCCAATTTTACTTTTAAATGAAAGAATATATCTTTTGCTTTCAGAAAATACCTAGTTTCATGGGGTTCAGATCAAAGAATTCCTTGATATTAGTTTAGGTGATGATAAAACAGTCATTTTTCAATATTTTACCCCTATAAAAGTATGAAAATCCATTTTTTGAGAGAAAATAAGCTGTGACAAAATGACTTTTGCCATTTTTGTGATGATTTTCACTTGGGAAAGAAAATTTTTACCATAGCAAACCTGAATTGACTTTATTTAAGTTCAGTGGGGCTATAGGAAACCTCAAACAGCTGTGCTAGTGTGTGACAAGTAAAAAAATATGAAGAATACTCTCCCATGGATTAAATAAAAGTTTCCGGGTATAACCGACACGCAAGAATAACCGCAGAATATAACAGCCGAAACATTGTGGAATGAAAAGGAAAAACCCGCAAGACGAAGAAACTAGACATGAATAGATCAATGTCTCAAAAATTGCTTAAAAGAAAACGTATTTCAAGGGAAATAACTCTAAATGCTATTTGACTAGAGTTATTTCCCTTGTATTTTACATTGATTCTTCTCCCTTGTATTTGAGAATTTGTTCATTTGATTTGGTAATATTTATCACCCAGAAGTTGTCACTATATCAATCGCAAATTTGTCAATGTAAAATGTATTATGAATTTTTTCTTTAAACAAGTAATTATATTATTAAAAATCCTGATTATTTTTTAATATTAATAATCAAGACTATTGAATTAGAATATTGTAAACAAGTGGATAAATGACGCAAACATTTAAAAATATAGAAATGTAAAACCGAATAAAAAAAAATAAAAAAAATAAAATAAAATAAAAAAATGAAAGATCCGAATTTGGCAATCCCATCATGCCCCTCCCTAACACCAGTATGGCCTCAGTTAAATATGCTCACTCCTATTTCGAATGTTGGCGTCACCAACTCTTTTTTGAGCTGATATTCATCTAAGAACCCACTGGTTGACTTCAGCATTCTATAATGTATATTGATATTGTTGAAATGAATACTTCTGATTATTATTTATTGTAATTTTCTTGTATTTAACTTGATCTTTGTTGCCTCTTTCTTTTTTCATAGGTACGTCTCTGCGAGTTTTAATTCTTTGTTGAATTTCTGACAGACATCTTGACTGTAACTGAGTTAAAACATGATGACATTTTTTTAATAGGAGTATACTCCTCCCCTCTCTCTTGAACATTATTAAAAGCTCATCCTTTGTTCCCTATTTAGGAAAGGGCTCCTTGTTCCTTTCCTTTCCACAAGTACTGTCATAAATTTTGTGTGATATGTGTAGATGGTGGCAATGTCTTTTCATACTGAGGGTACCAGGCTAGCAGCTTTTTGGTTGCTGTTCCCAACTGGTAGTTAGGAGCCTGAACTCTTGTGTAGCATCTTGAGAGGCTGCTATGATCAATAGTCCCATAATATTGGGGTTCTTGCAGTGCCATGTTGCACATGGAAGGGTATCCTTGCAAGCTCCTCTGGTGAGGCCACACTATGTTGTAGTCTGCACCAGTTCCCTTCCTGGATATGTTACATTAGACAACCAACTGCTATCATTAACCTAGGCCTTCTTTTACCAAAATAACACACCATGACTATAAGCAACCAAAGGTTTAAAACTAAATCAGCTGAACAAAAAAACCTAAACCCCTCAACCTTTCTTTCTCCAACGTTTGTGGTATTTGTACCAACTTCTGCAATATGGAATCTGTTATGGTGACTTATCTACATTAGAATGAACTCTTCCTCCTTCATAAATACTAACCTCCGAGACTTTCTAAGTGGGCAATCAGGACGCAGTGTACACTTGATATTTCAGACGGACACTTCTATCTGCTGGCTTATAAGAAAAGAGTGCTGAACTGTTACGTAATATCAGTCTTTCTTTATGGTAGTGAATGTTGGACAATTTCCTCACAGATGAAGAAGAGAATTGAAGCAACAGAAATGTGGTTCTACAGAAGGATGCTGAGAATACCACAGATGGAACATGTGAGCAACAACAAAGTTTTAGAGAAAATTAAAACAAAAAGAGATAGTTAAAATTTCTAGGGCACATACTGAGGAAAGAGAGCTTAGAAAATTTGGCACTCACAGAGCAGATTGAAGGCAAGAGACAAGTAGGAAAATAATGCATAACCTAGTCAATGAGCTGGTGTAAATGGTTGGCAGGACAAGGATTAGGAGAAATAGTGAAAAGTCAAAATGTACTAAGACTTACAAAGGACAGGAAATTGTGGAGAGCTGTAAGGACATTATTATTCATTATTATTATTATTATTATCATTATTATTATTATTATTAATAATAATAATAATATAAAATAATAATAATAATGAATATCATAAATAAAATAAGAAACAAATAGAAAACATTAAAACTTTGTTTAAAATAAATTAAATAAAACCAAAAAGAAAAGTTCTCCCAGAATGCAACAGAAATACTTCCTGCCAGAAAATGGACTTAGCATCAAAATTCAGTCTCTTCGCCACTTACTACTGGAGAGTCAAGAGGTCCATCTGCTTATTTTCAGCACATTGCTTGTAATAATACGAAGTGACTTCTTCCTTTTATCACACACAACCTTAAAACACTTGTAATCAAAAATACACACACAACAGTACACAAATATAAATAAAATTGTATGATCTTCATTTACAATTTAACATGCCTTTAGTATTATTTCTGTGTATGTTTTTATCCATGTGAACATGAGGATATTTCTGCTGGTATAATGTGAGTGACCTCACAGACACATGATTGTCGACTTCCTGAAGGGACACTGCACATAGAATAATAGCCGATAATATTAGTTTAACTGATATAAAATTACACTAAGAGTTTATATAGATTTTTTTATATAATTATATAGAGACCATTCTAATGAGTGAAAATTGGTATAGATAATAATGTCCTAGTGAATATTTCTTCAGCTTTTAAGTCAGTACATATTTCAAAGCCATATGCACCAAATCCAGCATTTAATCTGATGAATCAAGATTCCTTTACCACAGACTTTGTATTTGTCTATAAAGTAATTGTTTTTTAACTAATTGTATTTAATAATTTTTTTTTTTAGTGAATTTTCATTCAATTCTATTCCACTGAAAATGAACCAACTTTAATATTTTAAGCTAGTGTAGGACCTTCACCACATTTACTGGAAATTCACCCCAACAGACTTCTTTTTCTGTGGAATGTGTGAAAGATATGGTTCTAGCAAACAAGCCACATTCTATTGATCCTGTGATTTACTTCATACTGGAGGATTAAAAACCTTTGTGTCAGAGTGTGCATGGGTGTCCACGCCTGACTAGAGGTGTGTGTGAATGTGAGAGGTGGGTAAGCAGTTTGAACATTTGTGGGATTGATATATTTATTATTGATGTTTGTATAATCAATACAATATGTTTTGTATGCATTTTTTCTTTACTGTATACCTACCTTTGCATCCCTCTGTATACTAAATAAGAAATTATTTACTAGCATTAGTGATAGAGCCTATAAAAAATTATGGTCAGTGCCACAGTTAGAATAACATATTCCAGGGTTTGTAGTGTTATAAACAGGTCCTAATTTTAAAAAATACACATAAATATTAAATCAGAAATTATTTACTCACATTGTGATAGAGTTTATAAAACAGGTAAATATTAAAATTCTATCATGTCTACATTTATTAACTTCAAGTATAGTCAGTGCTGAGGCTGAAATAATATAGTGCAGAGCCTGTAGTGTGTTATGAACAGGGCCTAAGTTAAAAATTACACAAACATTAAATCAAATTATTTACTGGCATAGTGATAGACCTTATAAAAGAAGTAAATATTTAACTTCTATCAACATAACAAACAAACCCAGAGAAACATGAGGAAAATGATTCTAATGACATATTTGAGTAGAATTAACAGCTTTGATATAATGTTACCTGAAATCATGAATAATTAGATATGCATTGCCCTCAAAATGTAATTATTAATGTTCCTAGATTGTAAGGTGCTGATTTAACCAGGCAACTTGAAAGGATTTAATATTGGGGCCTCGAAAATCATAGCCAGTAGCTTTTACTACTTTTGCTACTAGGTAAATCCAGCATTGGATTTAATATTGGGGCCAGGAAAATCCTAGCCAGTAACCTTTACTATTTTTGCTATTAGGTTAATCCAGCATTGGATTTAATATTGGGGCCTTGAAAATCATAGCCAGTAGCCATTATTACTGGTGCTACTAGGTTAATCCAGCATTGAATTTAATATTAGGACCTGAAAAACCATGGCCTGTAGCCTTTACTATTTTTGCTATTAAGTTAATCCAGCATTGGATTTAATATTGGGGCCTTGAAAATCATAGCCAGCATTTTACTACTTTTGCTACTAGGTTAATCCAGCATTGAAAAATATTAGGGCTTGAAAATCATGGCCTGTAGCCTTTACTATTTTTGCTATTAAGTTAATCCAGCATTGGAAATAATATTGGGGCCTTGAAAATCATAACAGTAGCTTTTACTACTTTTGATACTAGGTTAATCCAGCATTGGATTTAATATTAGGGCCTTGAAAATCATGGCCTGTAGCCTTTACTATTTTTGCTATTAAGTTAATCCAGCATTGGATTTAATATTGGGGCCTTGGAAATCATAACAGTAGCTTTTACTACTTTTGATACTAGGTTAATCCAGCATTGGCCTTGTCATGGCCTGTAGCCTTACTACTTTTTTTATTAGGTTAATCCAGCATTGATTTAATATTGGGGCCTTAAAATCATGGCAGTAGCCTTTTTGGCTATTTTTTTTGATTTTGGATTTAATATTGGGGCCTTGGAAATCATAACAGTAGCTTTTACTACTTTTGATACTAGGTTAATCCAGCATTGAATTTAATATTGGGGCCTTGAAAATCATGGCCTGTAGCCTTTATTACTTTTGCTATTAGGTTAATCCAGCATTGGATTTCATTCGGATTCAAACATATTTTTTATCAGTAGTTTTTTTTAAGTTTAGTTCACCCAATACAAAGCTCAAGAGGCACTCAAGGTAGAGGTTTACTAAGTAAGCTTGTTGTAGGAGAAGAGGAAGTAAGAAGTGTCTATTATAAAGATATGTAGGACAAATATTGGTTGATCTTGGACTTGAAAAAGTTGTTTTTGTAGTCAGGGAAGCATCTCCTCAGGAGTTTATTTCACAAAGTTTAATTTGAGATATTGAAGACTTCTCTGGATATGTCCTTGATTTTCTTCATTTTAGATACTTATAATAAATCCAGATTTAATTTCCAGTAACAGTCTTGTTCAAAAATGACATTTTTCTGTTGAAGAAGAAAAAGGTAACTGCTTAAACCAGAATTTCTTAAGCAAGGTGCCTGAGTGTACTAATGCACCCTAATTTAATAGAACCGTAATTTATGAATTAATTTTTATATTTAAATAAACTTTATTTTAAAAAGATAGTAACACCAAACACGTGGCTTCTATGTCTATGTCATTTGATACTTTAAACTGGATGCTAAATCCCTTAATCTTTAAGGAGTGGATAATCCTTTCCTTCCTCAAGGGATTTAAAACAGTCATTCTCACTCTAAAAAATATTCTTCATAAATCGCTTTAAATGAAAAGTGTATCATTAATCTTCTTTGGGAATGCTCAACCAAAATTTCATATTTTCAAATGTGTCAAATTGATTCACGATTTGTTAAAAAGTTATCTGTACTTTTTTTATTTACAAATTTAAAGTAACCCCAGAGTTTTAGTTATTCTACAAGTGTGCCCAGAAGTAAAAATGGTTGAGAAATGCTGGTTTAAGTATTGATCAATGAGACTTTTCATTATTTCATGTGGAACCCATTTAACTAGCTTCTGAATTTTCCCAAAAGCTTGTAAGCAATGTATTTGACTGATTATACAATCAGTAAAGAAGTGAGACACTTGTAAGATTTCCTTAACATTGTGAAAAAGATGAAACAGGAAACTTTTGCAACAATCTAATAAAAGAAGAACTTTTAATATGTAACCAACGGCAGATATCTAAACTCTGCTTTCTTTTGGCAAAAAAACTTTTCTCTCATCTATGGGGTGCCAAGTAAAAAAGTGGAAAATTTATTATCAGTTTTTATCTTTCAGGAATAATTGACCTTGAATAACCTTCTTAAATATTCATGACCTTTAATAATCATTCAACTCTCGCATACTTAGTTAACTCTGATTGGTTCTTTTATGATTTATTAATTGCTGCTTGATCTTGTGACCCATCATTTAAAGGTTATTTGCAGACAACTTTTGGCTTTCATTCTGCTCTTCAAGTATGGCTAAACGCACGGATTTGAGTGTGAAGTTATCATACTTTTCAAAGAAGAACATCTGATGTGAGAATTAATGAAATATGCAGAAATTCTTCCTGAATTTTTTGGTCACATCAGTCAGCACCATCTTTCAACTGTTACCTCATGTCTCTTTCTGAATTTACTGCAGTTTTACGAGGCACCCTTTATTTCAAGGACAGCCTTGTTCGTTCAACAATCACAGATAAGTCAGTGTTCGTCTACCATAGAGTACATCAATACTTGAAATTAATCTCTCTTTACTGTATCTGAAAGTCTGAAAGACACATGGTTTACACCTTTGGAGAAGTACCACTTTCTAAACTTCATAAGCTATTCCCATAGACATGATACCATTGCATTAGACTAAGTGTACAGAGTTATTTTTACTTTATTTTAATATGTATTGTCTATGCCATCAAATACAGAGAAGCGTTTATTTGCTAATTTCTCAATTTTTTTTTTTTTTTTTCACCAGGCCAAAGAAAGAAAAATTCGAGAAAAACTTGCTCGTTCACATGATGAGAATCTGGATGACCAAGAAGTTGAATTGTTAGATGAAAACATTCAGCCAACCCATGAAGATATGGTCAGTCTATCAACTTCTTTTTTCCATTCTGCCTTTCTTTATGTTTAAATATATGAAATTATGTAAGATAATCCTTCACATAAATGATATAAAATAATCTGACAAAGTTCTGCTTCACTTAAATGGCATAACATAAACTCTGCCATATTCCATCTCAGCTATGTCACATAGTAACACCAATTGCAGTAGAAATAGGTAAGTCAAAGTTTTTTCATTGTAAATATCCCCATGGCCAATGATGCCAAGGCCACTGGATATTCAATAGTATGGAGCAGGGTTCAGGAAAATGTTTCTTTGTTGTGGTTTCAGATCAATAAGCAAAAACTGAAAGAGGTGACATTGTTACACCAATTGTGTTAGAAATAGATGAGACAAAATATTTTCTCATAATTATCACCATGGCCAATGGCACCCTGGTCATTGTGTATTCAGTGGTATTGAGCAGGCATCAGGAAAGTGTTTCTTTGTTGAAGTTCTGGAAAAGGTGATTGTGTGGTATATTCAGCCTCAAAGCCATATTCTTTCAGATGATTAGGTTGCTTATGTTGGAATCAAGGAAATCAACCATGGAATATAAACTGATGACATAATTATTCATCAGCAGCATTTTGTGAACCCTGATGATGACACCATCTATACTCGAAATGGAGAAAATCTGTAGATGGGTGTCAAGCATAAACTGTCAAAAGTTTGGAATTTCTGAGGCATTGTTCATGTCACATCTTCACAAATTCATGTGGTGTCAGTAGTACAAGAACAGTCCAATGTTTTCAGAATTTCTTTACTATATAGTCCATTATTACTCATTGTAATAATGCTTAATTGTAATAAACATATATACTTTGGTCTTATTGGTTTTACACCACTAAGGGAAGCACAGTTTATTTTACACCACTTAAATGAAGGATTACCTTATTTAACACAAAGAAGTTCAATTGTCCAATGTTTTAAATGTTATTGACCCTTATCAAAGTAAAGAACAATATAGAAAGACAAGTGTTTAAATACTGACAATATTAATTTCTGTAAGTCCACATAGAACCCATTTTCCTAATTTCTTATTTTTTCTGAACAGACTAAGGTGCTGAGTAAAGACACTTCTAAGATTTTTTACTATTTTTCTTCATTCTAGATATTATTTTGGAAAAGATAACAATGGAAAATAGTTTTTGCCTATTTTTCTTCATCCTTGATTTAATTTTCATATATTATTAACATATTACTAGAATGAAATATCCCTTTGAACTCTACCATTTTTGCTGAGACTGTACACACATTTTTGATAATTGAGCTCTCTGGTAGCTGGTAATGCTTATATGTTGTATATAATGCATTAAAAATTCCCTTTCTCTTTAGTGTGCATTGATGGCCTAGGGGTGAGAATCTTTGACTGATGTCAAATCAGTCGAGTTCCAATAGTGGCTTGAAGCAATCATATGTCTAGCCACACTGATGAGCTGTGATACAGTAAAACATTCTGGATGACTATATATATATACATACATACGTGTGTGTTTATATATATATATATATATATATATATATATATATATATATATACATATATACATACATACATACGTGTTTATATATATATATATACATACGTGTGTGTTTTTTATATATATATATATATATATATATATGTGTTTTTATATATATATATATATATATACATACATACATGTGTGTTTTTTATATATATATATATATATATACATACATACATACATGTGTGTTTTTATATATATATATATATATATATATATATATATATATATATATATATATATATACATACGTGTGTGTTTTTATATATATATATATATATATATATATATATATATATATATACACACACACAGTGAAAAAAAATTGTGCACCATAGGGGTGAATGCATAGGTCGAAGTGGTACTGTTAAGTGGTCACCAAGGTCACCAAATCTTACTCTCTAGGATATTTTTCTGTGGGGCCCATTATGGAATCAGTTGTTTATCAGACCTGTCCAAGAAATATTGATGAACTTAAAGAAATAATTAAATATGAATACAGTAAAATGACAGAGGAAACTCTGTGATGTGTTAATCATCCATCCAGGCACAGAATTGAAATGTGTTTTGAAAAAGGAGGAAGATATTTTGAACAGCATGTCTAACAATTAGTAGAAAATAAAACTTTCATGTTTCTTATTACATTTAATAAATTATCCCAATGGTGCACAACTTTTGCATATTAGTTATGTGAGTAATTTCTGATAAGAATACAGGACTAAATTTTTATGTGTTGTTTAATCACTTCTGAACTCTGTCAAATCAGTGCCATCTGAAATCAAGTGGTATTTTGTTTTTAGATCTTTATTGAAACATTTGATCTTCTTGCAAGTATGCAATTGATTCTGCCTTCTCCCTTTGTAGGTCAGGTATTTATATAACTTCCTATCATCTACTGGTCTTGTGTGTGTGTAGGTGTATCATAATTTCATCTGGGATCGGTTCATGGCATCCTTTAGGGTTCAATTCGGCACTTGATGACTTTGTCAAGTAGCAAAACACCTAGGTTTTTGATGTCATGAGGTGACACATTAGTATCTCTTATGGTGAACATATTGAGGTCACCACAGATCAACTTTTCTTAGATCAAAGGTTACTGACATCCTCGGTATGATGATAAACTTCATCCGGCTGAAGGTTTTGAGGTGTGGAACCACCACCTAATTGTTGTTGTTCCCAAGTCCACCTTGACCTGGGGTGGTAGAACCTGTTAGGTTTTCAGCTTTTTGCGCAAATAGTTAATCTCCAAATTGGGGTCAAAATACTATAAAAATATAGAAATAGATTTTTATAGTAAAAATACTAGTAATACTTTTGACAAAAAACTACTTTTAAAAAATACGTCAATGAAACCTGATCTCCTAAAAACTGATTTCCTACAAAGAATATATAGTCTATTCATATAAACCTATTGTAAAAATCTTGTTGGCATGAAATAAACCATTGAGGTTGATATGCTGGAATATAAAATAAACCAAAAGGTTCCTGATGGACATTAAATATGATTATTTAGACCTATGTTATTTCCTGGTATGAATTATATAATGGATGGGTGACAGGCCACTTGTATGCGAGGATGCCAGTCTACAGGGATGCTAGCTAATCCCTGTTGCAGATGCTTGCTTAGGCACATTTGTGTTTGTTCAACACCTACAGTGCCCATGTATTGTTTATACTGCAACTATGCTGAGCAGACCTTAGTTACAGTTTCTGTGAGAGAGCATGTTATCTAGCAATATTCAACAGTCTGAATAAGGCCAGCACACTCAAACCCTCAGTCACAATGACTTGCAACTTCATGCTAGCTCAACCATCAATGGCTCCATCTACCCAATTTCACTCACAAACCTTGGGTCAACCTGTGGTGTGGTTTTCAGTCACTTTCCAAATATGCTGCTCACTAAGATCATCAAGAAGTCACCTTTTTGACAAATCGACCATGATGTGATTCGAATCAGGGTCTGAAATTAGAAAGTGTATGTTCTAACCACTCAGCTACATGCCTATATAAATTACATAACATACAAGGATAAAACACATTGAAACTAATGATTATAATGGTGAAATTAGTTGTTTGGTAGGTATTTCCTTCATCACCTTTTGTTTGAAGTCATGTGGAATGTCATCATCTTAATTATGTCATTATTTTCTCTTTGATTTACAAGTGTAATTCATTTTAGTTGTCGCTGCTGTTGAATGTCTTTAAGTCTGTGGTTCCCAAACTTTTTTTCTTTGTGTTGCATTTTCAGAATGAAAATTTGCTCACACCTCACCAAATTATCAATATATTTAAAAATAATAATAATAAAAAACAACTAATAGTATATATAATATATAACACAAATAATTTATATCATTAAATTTCACAAATTTAATGAAAGGTATGAGCTTGTTTTTGCTGAGTAATCTCCTTTATATTAGGCCTAATTTTAGATAAACAAACTCTTATCTCATCATAAATGCAAAGAAGGCTTTCCCTTTTTTGGTTTTTGATATTTGTCAAAACTGAACATCCATAAAGAGGGTTAAAGGGAGATAACAGCAGATTCAAAGTCAGAACATTATCATTGATAACTCTCACCCCCAATTTGTGGACCCTAACTACTATATTCTTAATAGTTGATATAATGTGAAAATGTTACAATGATAAAATCAGTCAATAATTATTTATAACTATTTATACTGGGACTCATGCATCCAATTACAAGTAGTCCATAATAGTATTTTAAATATTGAAATCATATTTATTTTTGGCATATGAATTTTTTTGAAACTGTTTCTCTTTCAACCATACTGCCTCACCTGTTATCATCTTCTGCGACACCTATGAGGTGTGCTACATCAATTGGGAACCACTGCTTTAAGTGATATGGTTTTTTGTTATTTGGTAAATTTTCTTTGTTACTGAGCAACACCATTCTATATGACAGATTGTCATTCTTTAAGACATACAAAAGCTTAATTTGCTTGAAGCCATTTTTTCAAATAATTCTTCAATAAATAGTTTAATAGAAACATTGAAATAAAGTAAGTTTACATTTGTGTGAGTATTTTTTAAAAATTTATGTTTTTATTTCATACCCTTTAAAAATTTATACTCTGTGTGCTCTGATATTTGCATTTGCTTCTAGGTATGGCATTGCTTAAAAAAAGTTAAGAAACACTGGTTTAGATATTTCTGAAGGAGTTTGATGGCATCCATGACATCAACATGAGAGTCTAGATCTGATGAGTCTATTTAAGAGATTGACTCAAGTTCTTAAGATAATGTTTTTGTTCTGCAGTGTTCCATGGTGTTAGCATAAGCTGTGGTAGAAGTAGTTTTGTGTATGTTCCATTTCCTTATCTCATATATTAAATTGGTTATAACTAATCTATACTGGGTATAACAGCAAAATTGTCCAATTGTTAGATTAAGCTTTGAACCATTCTATCTTAGAAGTGAATAAAGTTATCTTACTGGAATTCTCTGAGGATTTTTAACACTACTGGACTCTACTTTGAGCAGTAAGAATGTATAATTACTCTCTAAGGTTAACAGAAATATCATGATGGAATTGATCATAAACGAAAATAACATGTTCATCATTAATTAATTATATATATATTATTCCAGGATCATTTACCAACTTATTCAAGATGATCTTTGCCCTCTTTAACCTTCTAACCTGAAGTAACAAGGTGCCTCACCAGTTTCCCATACAATTTCATTATCAAATATTTTTTTCACTGCTCTTTGGACTTTCATAGCTAAAATTCCTCTCTCACGTGCCAAATGTTTTTTGAATTGAGTTGGATCTTTTCTAATGGATCTCTTTAGCACTAAGTTGAAATGATGATCCCTCTTCCTGCTGTGACCTCCTGATCCCATTTTCCTCTCTAATGTTCCCTCTTTTTTAAACTTATTCACCGTTCTCTTGATGGTTCTTGAATGGACTGAAGATGGAAGCCGGAGTATGAATGTTGGTACCATTACTGAAGGTCTGAATGAACTTTTTCCTCTAACCATTGCTCACTTGGGAAGATAGTGGGTCTGAAACAAAACAATTATAACCTGCTCTCTTTTTAGCTGAATAATTAAAAGGATTTTTCAGTGATTTTTAAGAAAAATGGTATCAAGATGGCTAAATGTCTTATCTGAAAACCTGGGAAAAGAAACTCAATTAGTTTAGTGTTTTTTTTTTAGATATAAAACATTTTGTGGGATGGACAATTATGCCGTTCCATGATTTGGACAACTTTGGTGTTATACCCGACATACTGACATATTTGAAGTGTTTAGTATTTATTAATTCTACCCAGGTTGAATTGTGCCTCTTGTAAAACCCATTTCAGAATTAGAATAATTGGTCTCTTTGATTGAAGTTTTAAATTGCAGGTGCAAGTTATTATGGTATAACTAAAATATTTTCAGTTTTTAAGGTTTCCTATGTTTATGGTGTCTTTTCATGATTCTTGCTCTTATGAAAATTCTGCTGCCTACGTTCTTCTCTAATTTATATTTTAGCTCATCATAAATGACAATTTTTAAATCATCATCGTCGTCATCCACTTTTATGTCAAAGGACAAATCACCACCATTAAAACAATCAACCAACTTTAGATATTGTTTCATTTCCTTCCAATTTTTTATCAAAGAAATTAATAATGCTCCCCAAAAATTAAATTTCAGCATTAAATGACCTATAAGGAGTTGATATGCCACTAAACAAACAAAAAAGACCCAATGGATTGATATGTTGTAAAACAAACCTGTTAGGGTGCCAACTATAAGCTAATAGTTAACCCTGAAACTGGGGTCAAAACACTATGAAAGTATAAAAATACATTTTTTATAAAAAAAAAAAAAAAAAAAAAAAATTTATTTCAGAAAATAACTTTTTTTTTTATTATTTTTTGATAATTTAGGTATTCAATTACCTGAATATTTTAATTTTTCAACCTCTGAATGTGTTCAGCTAATTGAGGAAGTAGTTGTATTTCCTTTGGTTCTTTTATAAACCATTACACTTATCATTATTGAATTTAACAGTCTTTAAAGGTTTTGTATTATTGCTAAGTGGAAACATTTTGTCTCTGAACTTTGATATCACTTCTAATTGAATAACAGATCTCTGTACATCTGTAAAATCTTTCTCTGTCTACAATGATTTTCTTGCCAAAAAGAACACAATTGTGGCATTTAATTTTCATTAACAACCTTCCTGATGGCATCAGCTCTCAACTTGGTATCAATGATGACACAACTATTTATTACTGTCTTAGTACTAAGTTTGATCCGTTTGAGAAATTGGTGACTGATCTCACAAATAAATTACACTCTGTTGTTAACAGGATCAAAGAATGGCTTGTTAATTTAAATGCTTCTAAAATTAAACTGCTGTTTGGTAATCATCAGAGAAACACCTTTTTGCCTTCTATCAGAATGGCCAATGCTAAGCGCCAGGAAAGTGACTTGTTGCACCTTCTTCAGTTGATATTTTCAGCTGACATGAAGTGGAATCCATGGCTAGGTCAACTGCTAAGAAAATTGGTTCACTGTTCTGCTAAACAATTTTTCTCTACAGAATCTATTTTACATATATGCTTAGAATATTGCTGCCACATATGGTCCAGTGCTCCTGCCACATATCTATAGATCCTTGATAAAATAAAAAAAGAATCAGCAATATTATTGATCCTGACCTGGCATATCAGCTTTAGTCACTTTTCCACCACCATAAGGTTGCCTTCCTGTGCCTTTTCTATAAGTACTTTCATAGTAATTATTAGGATGAGCTCTTTGCTATGGTGCTTAGAATTTATGAAGTTAAGCACGGTACTAGACTGGTGACATGGTCTCATCGACATACAGTTGAGTTGACTGGATGTAACTCTAAGTTCTATTCTAACAGTTTCTTTTCTCACTTATGGAATTCCTTTCTGGCTCCATGCTTTCCAGTCAACTTTAATCTTCAAAAATTTAAATGCGATATCAATTGCTATCCACTCTCCTCCTGATTACTAAGGAGTGAGAACAAAAGAAGAGAATTCTTTAACAGACAGTAACCCCTTGAGTCTTATTGGTTTTACTTCTTTGTTTGGGGGTGAAACGACTAAAAGAGAAAAAAAATTGTGGCATTATAAATTTTATTTTTGGCTCGTAAAAGCTAAATGTATATTTCTACTAACTAGACGCTTCTAAAAAATTGTATTGATTTATTTAGTTACATTATTCAGAGTGTTATCCTCACCTTCATTGCCATATTCACAACGTTTCAGCCATTGTATGCTCCAGCCTTCTTCAGATGAATTGGAATTTCAAACTGAACCGTTTATTTCATCCACCGTGATAGATTGTCCCAGTCCCATGCCTCTTCTGGATGTCTCAGTTATTTCCCTTTGGTTCACCACTGCTGTGGCCTGGTATTGAACTCGCAACTCTATGGGTCTAGTCACTGAATCTAACCAACATCTTTATCCACTGGGCTATGTGTCCTCAAACTTGGAGAGTTGAGTTAAAGGGAAATAACCGGGACATCTGGAAGAGGCATTGCATGTGGAACTAGAATGGTGGACAAAATAAAGGGTTTGGTTCGAAATTCCAATCACCAGAAGAAGGCTAGAGCAACAGCCGAAACGTTGTGAATATGGCAATGAGGATGAGAGTCTGAATAATGTTAGTAATCATAATAACTCATCTCAGAGATAAAGACAGATATTGATTTATTTAGTTTCAACATATGGTTTGGAAATGTTTCTTACAAACACTTATAGCCATATTTTATCACTATTTTTAAGTAACTTTTATTTTCTATATGACTTGTTTTTTCATACATTAAAATTGAATGAAATTTTTTTGAATCGGTCAAACATTTGTTTTTTCAAATAAACATGCAAACCTCTTTCTTCATCAGCTAATTGAAATAACCTTAAAAAAATGTTTTTTACTCATCTTAAACGGCAAACTTTGGGTATAGAAAAACATACATCTATTTAATAAGAAATATTTCAAATTCAATCTAATGATTTTCAAAACAAACATTTATTGAAGCCAATATATTACATAGCTTTATTAATGTTTTAGAATGTTTATTCTTTGATCATAAACCAAAGATTGAAGTCCTAATTTTTCTACAAGCAGATCAAGATCACACAATTTTTATTAGATTATCTTTTATTGGCGATTTCTCTCTATTTTTCACTGATTATTGTCTTTCAATGTTTTATTTTTCTGTTATTAAAGAGTGTTTCTTTCTTGATATAAAAAGGGAGATTATTCTGATACACGCCATGGATGGGAAGTGCCACGACGTTTTATCAAATTACACGATCTTTTGGGCAAAGGCATTTATACTGAAGTCTGGAAAGGCAAAATGCAGAAACATCCAACCAGAGACGATATGGTTCGCGTAGCGATTAAACGTCTGATGGGTAAGTAACTATGAGTTATTTTGTTGTATATGGGCATAAATAATTGTTGAAAATTTATAATTATGGAGGAAGAGAGACCAATATTGAAGATGGAGCATTTGTAGATATGAAAAGAGTGAAAGTGAAATTAACACTGCCAGTTTCACTTCTTAACTGATCATCAATTATCTTTGTCATAATTTTCCCTAAAATCAAATTGGAAAAGTGTCACACAAACTATTTCCACTTTGCAAATCCAGTCGAATCCATTACATTCACTTACATGTTAATAACCTTGGGAAAGGTATGAATCCCTTCTCCCCCACCCCCAGTATGAGTAAATAGCGGGACAGACTAGGTTCTATAGACTTTGATACTGCAGAAAGAAATGGCAACCTACTGTGGAAAAAAATCTGCCTCGTCTGTCATGTATTGAAAGTATCACGCATGGCACATAACTGACTGAATCAGTTTGTTGATGTTAAGATGAAATTCAAGGAAGGTGTTGTAGTTTTTTTCCTGCTCAAGTACTTTTGATCTCCTACAAGATCATCCTCAGGAGGTGATATAAAATGACAAACTTATTGTAACTGTGATAAATTTGCATTTTGTTGTGATGGTGATATCAAAAAACACATGTGAATGCACTCAAAATTTTAAATTTATCTATTGTAGCTATAGAAATTTTTGAAAAACAACTGTTCCAAAATAAAGGAGGTAACCAGAAATTGGTAGAAATACAAAATGACATGAAATGATTGTTATATGCACTCTGCTACACTTGTAATAAATTTTGTTGAGTGTTGATTGGTTGCTTTTGATATAGAGGGCCTTGAGAAAGAGAATTTTTTATTTATTGTTTTCAGGGTGTAGTACATTGGTGTTGTCAACAAGTATTTTCTTGTATTGTAAAGATGGATGCTTGTTTTACAAAAAACTCCATAGCTACAACAGATAAATTTAAAATTTTAAAATAATTATAATAGAGCATGTTCACATGTGATGGTGATTTAAAAAAAAAAACAACAAAATGCAGATTTTATCATAGTTATAATAAGTTTGTCTTTTTAATTCACCCGAGGATGATGTTGTAGATGTCTATGTTTATATGCCTATATTATTCAATGAAACATACACACACATATATATATATGTGTGTGTGTGTGTGTATGTATATATATATGTGTGTGTGTATCAAAAAATGTTCAAATACTTACCCAGGGTTGACAGAAGTTTTGTGGACAATCCACTCATTAGATCCTTGACTGAATGATAGCCTCTACCTCAAAGCTCTGTACATTCTCTTTATGTACAGAGTTTTGTGATTAGAGTATTGGGCTAGAGGCTATCAGGTATCTTGCATTATATCAGGAGCATTCACAAAGAAAACAATATGTCAATGTACAAAGGTAAGAAAAGAGAAGTTGTAGTTGGTTTCAAATAGAAAATCAGCTACAAGTGTGATTAAGTGAAAATGCTTTCATGAAAGCCTAGGCTTCAAGACACCCACATACTGAACCACAGATGAATTGATACGAACATAGAAATGTCTGTTTTAGATTCTACCAAAGATAAAACCAAGAAGAATTCTTTTTTTTTATTAATTTTGGGGTAATCTTCTTCTTATTTTTGCTTTTTATCACAGCTTTCTATATTGTCTCTCCTCTGAACATTAAAGGAAGCCTCAGAAGAAGTATTTTTAATACTAATCGTTGATGAATTTTTTTTTTTTTTGCAATATAAAAGTTGCTTCATTATTCAGGCCAGTATTGGAATGGCTGGTGGAGATAAGGATTCAGTTAACATTATTATATCGATAATATAGTAACACATGTATATTGGTGAATAAAAACAAATATATATATATATATAACATTTACTAGACAATAATCTGTTCATGCAGCAAATTGAATATATATTAAAAATGTGAATCAGGGTCTTACTTGTGAGTTGACTTGGTCATACATTGTAACCATTGATGTGGCTAGAATATAAAAGGTGAGTAAAAATGGACATTTGATGAATTTGCACCAACTGTGAGACAACTTAGATTTCACACCTTTATCTCAACTATCAGTTGACACATTTTTTCACCTTTGATATGTGCATAAATCATATCCAAGTTAAGAGTAGATAATGAAGTTTTAGAATGCTACACCATCATGTTCATTTTGGTTGTTATATACACAGGACAAATAACTGAATAAAGCCAGGAGATACAGTAGTTAAAACATTGTGAGTATAACAATCAAGATGATGTTGTAGGTTTGAAAAGTAAAGTATTTTAAAATCTGTATTTCAAAAATTCTGACAAAAATTTAAGAGATTAAATACTTCCTAAGTCTGGAGATAGTGTCAAGTAAAAATAAAAAAATTATTTATGTGTGGACTACTGTTCTTATCTTTGTTGTTGCTATCACAATGTTTCAGTTGTTATGGACTCCAGCCTCCATCAGATGTATGTTGACTCAAGTAACCTATTTTTCAATATGATATTGATAGCATCTATTGTTCCAGTATTTACAATCTGTTTTTTCAATATAATACAATAATATTTGATTTAGTCAAGTGTTCAGTAACTGAAGCATGGTTACAAGAAGCTACAGAATACAGTGAACACCCAAGTAAATATAGAATTGATTTGATGAAAGTCTACAATTTTCTGATAACTTTTAAGAAATGCAAGTGTTGTATTAATACAAATTTACTCTGGCTGGATGATGAAAGATGAGAGATATATGTTACACAGATGGTTCAGTATCATACACTCATGTTAAATTTGTCATATAAGTGGCATCTGGACCAGTCTATCACTTTGGAGAAGATAATATGGACTGTACAAGAAAAGTCACATCACTAAACATCAAATTTCATGAAAACTACAAACATTGTTGACTATTATCTTGAATTTTATTATTTTTTAGATGAAACATTGTCAACCATTATTAATATTTTGATTAGTATTGAAGTTGCTTTTTATTGAACATCTCTGATTGTTGTTGTTCTGCACCAGTAATTGCAATAGAAAAGATTAAGATGAAAGAAATATGTAAAAATTAATAATAATTTCATTTAAATTAAGATTATATAAACTTGACATATTAGTAGTAATGTTAACAAAAAATCAAAGATAATGATATCAGACATTCAGGAAAAATTATTTTTTGTGACTTAACAACCCTTTGTGGTTTTATTTAAATTCAAAACTGATTTTGGATTGTAAGGATAATTCTTTATTTTTCATTGGAATATTGCATGAAAAATTTTATTTTGAAAATAACAATGATTGTTCCAGATATTAATCGTACAATTTACCCACAGCTGGGGACATATTGGAAAAAATCATAAGGACACGTGGTTAGATTTAATCTTCTCAGAACAAAAAGAATAAGGGTATGTGGTTAGATTTAATCTTCTCAAAACATTGTCTTTTATAACACTTCCTGTCCTTTGTAGCTGTTTGTAAGGCTTGTCTTTTTGTTTTCTAATCTCTATCTTGAGTTATAGGGATGTTTTATTTCCCAAACATAGTCAACACATTGTGGCCATGTTTGTAGTTAACAGTATTGAGTGTTGGTTTTTCTTCTCAAAGCTTCCATCATTTTCAATATATTTTTACATGTGGATGAGGTTATTATGCTTGTATTTTCTACTAGTATGTTTCCGATGGAGTCTGGTAGGTTTGTGTGTATAAAATAGTTCTAATGAAGATGTGGTCGGGTAGGTGTAACATAAGTCGTTTGGATAGGCATGTAGTAATGAGAACAATGTTCTATGTAGTTTTGATTTTGCAGGTGTGTTGTTATTTTTGAGGCTTAGGTTAACTGTTTTAAATTTTTTTTAATCGATAGTTAATTTAATTTTTTTTCTTCAGGTCAAATGGGGTAGTGTATTTCTTTATCATATTTTTAAGTGAAGATTCATCTTGTTTATAGTTGATGCGCATTTGGTTGATATGAGCCCATTATTCACATAGTATATCTGAAAATGTGGTTTCATAAAACTTCTCACTTAGCTGGAAAAAACTTTTAAAGTTATAAACATGTCTATATTTCTGACGTGAGGTATATAAATTTTTTCATTGTTCTCATCTTTGTTGATGTATACTCATTAGAATTTCAAACTGAACCATTTATTTCCATTTAACTCAATTCTCCCATAAGTATTTTACTATCCAGTCATTAAAAATAATAAATAGCTGTTACATGTGTTGTCAACCTTGATAGGAGCTAGTCATTTTATATTGCATTCAATTTCTGGCATTGGTTAGAGAAAGTACAGTGTGTTTTTGACAGAGGAAAGAAAACTGTTGGTATCTCATGAAAAGAAAAACTTTATGTGGTTATAGCAAACACAGAACAAAAAAATAAAAACATATTTTCACCTAATTTCTTAACTAAATCATATTCTACAAATGAATGTCCACAATTTTAAGAATGACAAAAATTAACCAATTAAGAGAAAACAAAGATTTAATGACTGTGTGTGCTAACAATAACAGGAAATCACACAAGAGTTTTATTGGATCTTAGCACCCTTGTTCTCATGGACAGATCCAGATTTTACAAGGAGGTGATTATTGCCTTTGTAATAAGGAGTATGCATGCATGCGAAATTGACTTAATATTATCTATTGCATGATTTTTTTCATTCCTGCTAACAGTCAGGCAACTGACAAACCAATAATTGCTAATGAATGGGATATTTAATTTTAGCCCATCTTAATTAACCAAGACAAAGCATGTACATTAAACAACTCCCATAAATTAAGATCAGAATATATGATAACTATGCAAGAAATTAATATTATTTCTTAAATTTTTTGCAGTTGAAGCTACTGAAAAAGAAAAGAAATTCTTTTTGGAAGAAATGGAAGTTCTGAAAATGCTCCCTCCTCACCAGAATGTAATCCACCTGATAGGATGTTACACACTTCATGGTAAGTAATTTGTTTGTCATTTCACTGAATTATTTTAGTCACAATTTGAATCTACCAATGTAAAATGATTACCAAGTTTACAAACAAGAAACTTATTTGAACATAACATTTATTAAAATAGAAATTGGGACAAATTAAAATGGTTGAAATGAATGTGAAAAATAGTGAGTTAAGCAAAAAAAAAAAACCAGATATCATTGCAAATATGCATTCATTCAATTTTATGAAAATGTAAAACTTTTCCATGCAGCAAAAGTATTCTTGAGAAGCAGTGTATTCTAGTTGAAAAATGAAAGAGATTTTTCCTCTATTGTTCTCTTTATCAGGATCATGGCAAACTTCATTAGATTTGTATTTTATATATATATATATATAGATTATTGGTTAGATACCCCGTTAATGTTTGTCTCACTGTCCTTAGGATGGATCATTTTGCTGAATTTATTCAGAACCTTGCATCAGAGATCAATAAAAAACAGATGGAGGCTACAACTTTACACACACACGTATATATAAAACAGACAGACAGACAAAGGTACCTGCATATAAGGATTATGGAAATCTTATCAGACCTACAAAGAAGGGATTTCAATATCTTCTTAATTTTTCATTTTGTCAGATTCTGAAAAGTGACACACACACACACATTTTTATATATATATATATATATATATATATATAATCTATCAGAGATGAGGTTCAACCTACTATCAATTCAAACCTACCAGAGAAACCTGCAGTTGACTTTCAAATTATTGTGACATGTTCACATGATTGTACACTTGGGTAGGGTGTTTTACAACACAGGAGACTTTATGTTTGCCACATACATATGTTGTAAAAGTGACTCTGGCCCTAGTAATCACTTATGCATCCATAGTAGAGCATCAATTTTCCTAAAAAAAAATATGTAATTTACAAAATCCTGAATGAAAATCACAAAATGCTACCTGTGAAGAAATGTTTTTTTTTCTGTAAAAATTTATATATATATATATATATATTGGCTGAATTACCCCCACCTTGCTGCATGTCACATTTTTCTTATTACAAAATGATGATTGAACATTTTTTTTTCATTTGTGGAGAAAAATAATGCACTTCAATGTTACTCAATGATCTTGCTGATGTGACCTCCATCTTCTGGCTTTCTCCTTCTATATTTTGGATAGGAATCATTCAGTCATTCCTTGCAAGAATTTAATTTTAATCAAAGGGGAATAAAATTTTCTGCGAGTTGGGCAGGGAACCCCCTTTGATCAAAATGAAATATACTTATCCAAGTTTCACAATCGATATGTTTAAGGGGGCCTATCCCTAAAAGCCTAGGAATATTTCAATAAATAGATGGAGGCTAGAACTTTACACACACATATAATAGATATATAAGAGAGAAAGACAGACAGATACAATGGTGCATTCATATAAGGATTATGGAAAACTTATCAGAACTACCAGGAAGGGATTTGCAATAACTTCTTAATTTTTCATTTTGTCAGATTCTGAAAAATAACATTGACAACATTCAGATTCAGAACCCTCTTAAAGCATATGCACATATGTCTGTGATTAACAGATTTTTATAACAAATGAGATTCCAGTCAATGATTTGTCTTGTATCATTTCTGAGAATTAAATCATTGATAAATTCATACAGAAATCAATAAAAAAAATGTGCATTTATTGAATTAATAATTCTGGAATTTCTGGTTTTTTTTTCTTTATTCTCTACAGAGCCACAACTTATTGTGTTAGAATATGCAGCTGAGGGTACACTGCGAAATTACCTTCAGCGGCATCGTATTGGGCAGCAGGAGATTGAGATTACCCAAGGACAGCATCAGTCTGTGCGTCTGCGCAACCACACCCTTACACCTCAGAAGATGTTTAGCCTTGCCACACAAGTTATTCGTGGGATGGAACATTTGCAGCGATTCAAGGTTGGTTGCTTTTCATAGAATGACATTATGGACAAAATACATTAAATTTATTTTCATTTTTAGAGGGAGTCTATGTATATGCACATATCTATACAATAAACACAAATTGCATGAAAATAAAAAATAAAGCAAAATGATTACTCTTTACTACTCAAAACTCTGACATGTACAATAATTCTTTTTTTTTTTTAAATTATTATGACAAAACCATGAATTCTCTATTCCAAGCTTTATTCTTCACAAATTTAACCACTTAGCTTGAACTTGGAACCTTGGCTCAGCATTCCGACTACCTTGAGTCCACCTTCACTTGGTCTTCCTATTGACTTTAGTCCACCTTAGCTCACCATTCCATTGCCTCCAGCTTGCCTTCCTTCTTACATTAGTCTGCCTTGGATGAGCCCTTCATGTTGCCTTCCATCCACTTTGGCTCAGCTTTTTGCAATGCCTTCCATCCACCTTGATTCAGTCTTCTCATTAACAGTCTGCCTTGACTTGGCCTTCCTATTGACTTTAGTCCACCTTGGCTCAGCAGTTCAATTACCTTCAGTCTGCTTTCCCATTGACTTCAGCCTTTCATGTTGCCTTCAGTCTGCTTTGGTTCAGCCTTCCCATTGACTTCAATCAGCCTTAGCTTGTCTTTCCTGTCTATTGCTTTCAGTCACCCGTGACTCAGCTTTCATATTTCCCTTCAATCAAATGTCTTTATCACCCTCAATTTCTTTTCTTCCTTTTCATTTGCTGTTATTGTACTGAGGTAAAGCAAAGAAATTAATTACAAATGTTTTGATGGTTCAATTGCATGTTCTACTAATATATAATAACTTACATTCAAGGACAAATATTTATTATAATAGGATAATATAAATATTAAGTAGCTCTTGAAAGCAGTTATAATGATTGAAGTTTCTTCTAAAAAAAAAAATCAGAAACTCTTAAATTAATGAATTATTTTCAAAACATTATTTTGCATTTCTTTTTGGCTATTTAAAAAAAGAATGTTGTTACCTGAAGTTTTTCAATGAGTTATCATTCCAAGAGTTGTCCATATTCCTCATCTCATTCTTTTTCTCCTTGTTTTTACTGCAAAATCTCAACTAATCCATTATATAAACTTCCTTTGTATAAGAGAAAATAAGAAAATTCAAAGAAGCTACATACTGTTGTAGAATGCCAGGGTCAGAATGGTCAGCGATTGGCTAGAGTAACTCATGGGAAGGGCATTACCTTTGTATGGGTTTTGAATATAAGTCCAAAACAGTGTGAATTAAAGAGAAGATCTTGAGAATTCTGACACGTCAATATGCCTTCCACACCTAGCTGTGTGATCAGCTAATATCACCTGCAGAGGGATGCTGAACTAACATGCAATATATGTTCCTGTCATATCAGTCCTACTACTGCCTCTTAGAATCCAGACTACCAGGGTTAATAAAATGAACACCAAAAGTAAATTACTCTTTTCATTGATACCATTTTTATTAATAACATGCAGATGCCAAGATGATACAATGCAACATACATTTTATGGTGCTACATCTGTATTTCTGCATAAATATGGTTTTACAAACCTGAAATCCCTCCGACAGATTATTGGTAAGATACCACATTAATTTTTGTCTTACTGTGTGCTTTTTGGCAACACTTACGATGGATCATTTTGCTGAATTTATTGAGAGCCTTTCATCAGAAGTTAAAAATATTAGTAACTCGCTGAGGACGCACAAATACCTGAGTGAGATACAAACTTTAGATAGAAGAAATATTGGGTTTAAGAAATGGGCAGGAAACATGGAGCAATATTTTATATTCATCAGTTCCTCAGAGAACCAAAGGCTAAGGATAGCTCTGCAAAAAATGGAGTGCTATAGGAAAATACACCCAAAGGTTGATATCAAATAACTCACAGATGACTTGGGAGTTACTTAAGTCAGCAATTGCAGAGTACTATGAAGAAACAGGAGACTCTTATATATGTTTTAGAGAGCTGTCTAATATTACACATGGTAGAACTAAGGACATAGAATCTTACATGGATAGTTTATTAGAATTAGTGGAAAGGGATTGACTGTTGGATCCAATAGTAGCATCACAGCTTAAGAATTTTTTCATGGAGGGGTTAGATAATGTAGATATTAGGATGGCAGTCTTCAGAGAACAATTGCAGATGCTAGAGGCTGTGTATGAAAAGGCAATAGTGGAGAGTAAGTTGAGACATAGAGTTGAATTAGACTTGAGTATTATGCTAGGAGAAAGCCCAATGCAGAAGCTAATCCTAAGATAGGAAGGAATACTATGGAAAGAGGATTTTCTCCACCCGATATATAAAATAGAAATAGGTAAAGTCATAGAAGACCTGAGGAGATAGTTAATAGAGGCAAAAGTGTAGATATCTTCTGGGAATGTGGTGGTGAAAGTCACATTAGACGAACGCTCAGTTGGAAAGGGCCCACCGAGCAGAGAAAGGAATTACCGACATATGTAGTTGTTAATATGGGCTCACCCAATTCAGTTAGAATTAGGCTAGATAGAGAGACATTCTTATAGGGCTCTGGTAGACACATGAGCAAAATTATCAGTTATACATAGAGTTTACAGCATGCTGCCACCCAATCCCAAAATATTAAAGATGTCTACAGTGAATGGCTTGCCTCTACAGATAGATGGGCAAGCACGGTTACAAGTTAAGACAACTTACACCACATAATTTTTACATAGTGAGTAACTTCCGTAGGAATATAATATTGGGACAGGATTGGTTACAGCAAAATGAGGCTAGAATTTTATCATTTTAGGTGCACTACATCTAGGAGATGAGTATATAGCATTGGAAGACAGGAATATTACATCTATAACTAGTATAGCTTGTCCAGTAATGTCAAAGCCTCAGTTCATACACACAGGTATGGTAAAAGTCGGACTGTGGGATAGGTAAGTTAATGAATTGAACAATAAAAATTGGACTTTGTTAGCAACCTATGTGGTGTTTCGGTAGAGAGTGTGGTAGAAAAAGTAAGTTTGACAGACAAAATACTGCTACTCATTGTCAATAATACAAACCAGACAGTTACTTTGAGATGAGGATGTCTGATAGCTAGGCTTAATCAGACAGACAGTGTAAATATCATCTCTCCATTAAAAGTGAAACATCATGTTGAAGAGGCAGAATAAGAATAGGCGAATATGCCAGAAGAATTTTGGGTACTGATACATAATCTGAAAAAGAAAAATAGGGATTTATTTGTTACTAGCAGTAGAGCCCGGTGTTGCCCAGGGATATAACAGTAAGAGATAGATCAAGTATCTACCATCATAAAGATTGAAAAATAAAATTGACAAAGATTATTGTTTAAGGTTGACGGACACGCATGTCTTAATTAGTTTTTTTTTTTTACAAATTGGTCAAACCCAAACTCAAACAAAAACATTGTTTTCAATCGTTATGAGTCTCTACCGATTGAATAGAATTTTATTATAAATAATTGTCTTGTAAATGGAATTTTTAAAGCATTCTGAATGTTAAAAATAAAGAAAAAAGTGTGCAAGAGAATAAGAAACACTACCTGCCAAAAAAACAAAAAACAAAAAGTGAAGTTTTGTTTTATCGGCTGAAAAATATAGGAAATCTGATCCCATATTTAAAGGAACACACACAAACGACCCGATGTGAGTTGCCCCCCTTTCATTTTCACGATGTCTCTTAATCGTGTTTTTAAATTGATTTTGTGCAAAAACAATTATATTTTTCCCATTTTTGGTGCCGTTAGAACCACTACAAGGTAATTTTATGTAGTTCTGTGAAGTTTTGTTGAAATTGGTTGAAAAATGTAGGAAATCCGATCCAATATATAAATGTTACACACACACACAATCTGCGTTTTATAATAAGTAAGATGAATGACAAAGATCTAGGTAGGACAGATAACGTTAAAATGCATATCAACATTGACAGACACATGCTTATCAAAAACCACCCATATTGCACACTCTTTATACAAAGAAAAGTAGTAGAGGAGGCTTTTTTAGGGCTCTAAGTAAAATTACTAAGAGCAATGCACACCCACTTCCAGTTATAGATGATATCTTAGCATCTTTAGGCTCAGATTAGACTTAAAATCTGGATACTGGCAGGTAGAACTACATGAAGAAGATAAGGAAAAAACTATGTTCACATATCATGGGGGTTTATTCCACATTAACGTTATGTCATTTGGACTGGCAAAAATTCCCAGTATATTTCAAGAATTAATGTCCACTGTTTTACAAGAACAGCACACACTGTCTTGTTTGGACAACATTTTAGTGTTTGCTGATTCTACAGAACACATTCAAATGGTTTTCAAAAGTTTAAGGAAAAATAATTTGAAGTTAAAACTGTCTAAATGTGAATGTTTTAAGTCAGAGACACAGTATTTAAAATCAGTTCTACAGGAATTCAGCCAGATACTGATAAAGTAAAAGCTATACAGTCTATAGCCACTCCCACCACTGTCAGACAGGTTCAGAGTTCATAGGTATATGCTACGACTACCAAAGATTCTACCAGGATTCTCTAGCTTAGCAGAACCATTGATTAGATCAACTAGGAAGCATGTCTGTGTTAGGTGGGATAATGAATATCAGGAATCGTTCAATCATTTGAAAGATATGATGTCCAAATTGGTGACATTAGCATACCCAGAGCCGAACAAAGAATATAAATTTTATACAAATGCATCAGACTTAGTGATCAGAGTTTGCTTAATATAGTAGATATATAATGAAGAAATGGAAAAACCTGTATACTTCCTATCTCACAAACTGAGTGATACAAAGAGGTGGTCAGTTATTGAAAAAGAAGCATAGACCATCCACTATGACTCACACACAGTTCAAAATTCACTATCTACACAGACTATAAGCCTTTTCCAGTATCTTTTGAATTCTCCCATTCAGAACAAAAAAAAACAGTTGTAGGCTTTGAGCATAGCAGAGTATATATATACACTAGAATACTTACAAGGTAGGTATGACCTGTGCAGAAAATTACTGTCACACTCGATAGATGCACCTAGAGATAATTTAACAAAGTAAGTTGATGTAGGTGATTGGACATATGAGGTTAGCACTATTATTAGGTTGGTGCAAAAATAATGTCGTTTTCTCTTTTGAAGTTGAACATCAAAAACGACATTATTTTTGCACCAACCTAATAATTCAAATAACTTTGAGCCCCAACAATTTGCTACTTACAGAGAAGATTTACACCACTCCCCAAGAGAAAGACCTACATTACCAGATGTAGACATAATTAGGTAGAAGGAGGCAGAGAGGTATATTTTAGAATTCAAGTGTAGAATTTAAAAGAGTAAGGCTAGTAAGTTAAAGAGCAAAAAACATATTCTGTTGGAGGAAGTTGTGAATTATTTATCTCAACCAGATGACAAACCGATAGTTAGGCTTTACATTCCAGTACATCTTAGGAAGCATGTCTTCATGCAGTACCATGATGATAATGGCCACATGGGAATGGAGAAGATATTCCAAGCATTCAAACTGAAACATTTCTGGCCATGTCTATTTAGAGACATTGTGGAGTTTGTAGGGAAGTGTATACCCTGCCAAACAAGAAATTTGAAAAAGCGCCAACCTTGTATGCAGGAGTACAATATGCCAGCTTTTCCTTTCACTAAGATAGCTGTTGTAGAGTATCACTCTACCAGATTGCCTGGCTCATAGCCTTAAATAGTCTATGATTGAGGACTTCAATAGTTGATTAATAAGTTGATACTAAGCTGATTAATATTTGGACTGATCTTACTTTGTTTGGCTATACAGCATTTGACCTGCCTCAATTCCTTGTAAGCTGTCTTGTTAATTGTTTTCTAACTTATCAATCTGTGTTTATTGTATGTATCCATTAGCACCAGATACAGGTGCTGAATAAATATATTAAGCACTCATCCTTCTCTGTGTATCATTCACCTCAATGATACAACAATATGTATTTTCAGACCTTACCCAGAGATCCTATCAAGAAACCAATACATGGTTACTTTCATCTTCATGTAATCAGGCTGGCCTGAAGCATTTGCTGTAGTAAAGAAGAAGGCTCAGATGATGGCCCATTTATTAGTAGATGAAATATTCCCTATATTTGGTGCCCCTCTTCAATTAGTAATAGATAATGGTACAGAGAATGTTAATAAAGATATGAAAGAAAGAGTAGGTTTAAATATACACCACATGATGACATCGTTTTACCAACTACAAAAAAAAAAGAAAAAATATCAATGAACAATTTTGTGAGTTTGCCTCAGGACAAACAGAAAGACATTTCCAAATATGTAGAAGGTAGAATGGTTGCATAGGACAATACATGATAATTTATCAATAAAAAAAATTACTAATAATGATAGATCATGAGATTTATATGCACACAGCAATTAGGTTTAACATTAGTGAGATGACAAAATTCTCACCTTACTACACAATAGGGACATCGTTCTGCTGCTAGATAATATGGCCACATGGGAAAGCTGAAAATATTTCTGGCTATGTCATCTTTATTATGGAAATGAAGCCCACAACATTGCACTACCAGAAGAACATCATGCATTAACACTAGTTAGAAATAATCTGAGAATGACTCAGATAACAAATACCTAGAAAATAATACAATTTGGAAGATAAGTCAGATATTCCAATAATGAAACGTCATATTGGGATATGTCAAAGGAGAACAGAAAAAATAAAAATAGCTTCTTCGGTTCAAATAGTAATGAGGATATGAAGGTATGTGTGACTAAAATGGAGAAGGATTTTGGTAGGTATTAAGGTGACAACATGATGAGAGTTCTGACAAGGACCATATTAGTAATAATCATGATAGGGTGAAAGAAAGTAGATGAACCCCATAGATATGGGTGTATGATAATCACAGTGACCTTGATTCAGCCAACCTTTAACCCCTATTGTATTTTGAGAAAAGAAAGGAGGAAGAAAATGGTGAGCATATACAAAAATCTAGTAGGAAGGGTGAGAACTGGGCAACTAGTGTTGGAAGGAAAGTCACGTGTAATATAGACGACAAAAGTAGGAAAAAGAAAGATATAAAGGACTTAGTTAATGCACTCACAGAAATGAAACTACATTCTATCATTCAAGCATAATTAAGCCAAGTAGTTTTAAGAGATGTTGTAATGGAAGGTCCCACACTCCCTATCACCTATGTGGACTGACTATATCAGTAGCCATATATAGTGAGCACAGGATATACCTGGGGGAATTATTAGCCTGCCACCCAATCCCCTGTTTTTCAATTGTGTATTTTCTTTTACAATAAACCTGTCTTCTTTCATCTACATGCATGTTGCTGTTCCTTTACTCAAATACTATCTTTGCCTGTTTGTAACCTCTTTAAGGATACAACAAGAGATAAAAGCAGTAAACCTTAAGAAAAAAATAGTTTTTTGTGAACACAGTGAACAGCAAGCACTCCCAACTAGTACACATTAACTGTGAAATGAAGACATATACAAATAAATTATTGTTTTAAAAAAAAAGGAAAAAATATCAATGAACCATTCTGTGATTTTGCCTAAGAACAAACAGAAAGACATTTCCAAATACCCATGCACCTTTTTACAGAGAGACTAAGCAAAAAGAAATATGTAAGTCACATGCACAGCTTTGAGCAATTGCATTTTTATGTTCCTGCAACAGGTGACATAAAGAATGACACACTAGTAGAATAAGTTGCATGAAATTACTGAACATGAGAAATCGACTTTGTGGGGTGCTGAGGATACCAACACCCAGTAGAACCTAGAGGCAGTGTCTACACCATATGCAATTTATGTGAGTGTTGGTGGAAGGATAATTGTCATGTTTTATATTATTGCACATTTCTGTAAAAGTTTATCTGTGGTTATATCATATGTCTGAATATATGTTTTGTTATTTTGTATAATATTTCTTTTGACTCATGTATATGACACTGGTCCTGGAAGCATAGTGAGAGATGGACAAATAAGCCACAAGTTGCACTTGGCAATCATTTATAATACATATTACTATGTATTTTAAAAAAGAAAAAGGGGAAGTAATGTTACAGAATGTGAAGGCTAGAGCCAGAATTGTCAGCGATTGACCAGAGCGACTTGTGTGCAGGGCATTCTGACAGTGATGGATTGTCTTTCTCTGGGTTTTGAATATAAGTCCAAAATGGTGTGGATTCAACAGAGGGTCTAGAGAATTCTGATGCATCAATATGCATCCCACACCCAGGTTTGCAACCAGCTAATACCTCACATGGAGGGATGCTGAGCCAACATATGACATTGTTATAAAATAAAATAAGACATATCTCAGCTGATTTACAGGCAAATAAACAAACATACTCAAGAGTGAGAGCTGGATGTGAACGAGACAAGGCTCCGTCACAAAATGACCATTATCGTTGTTTACGCATATGCCCGATGCACGAGTTCCGGTCGAAAAATAAAATAATATTTTAAAGTGTTTCTATTTTTCGACCAATAAAAATGCTTCCTTCCTAATTATACTCGCATCATTTTACGAGCCTGTTAAGCCATAAAAAACACCATAAAAAGGGTCACACGGGGAAGTACAACAGCAGTCAACAGAAGGCCAGGGAAGAGATCGGTCATGGTCGGTCTGAGCAGTCAGCAGCAATAGTGCCACACCAACCCACGAGAACTACTATGAAAGATCAACCCAGGTCGGCAGCTGGCATATGAACCATACCACAAGGTAGCTGTCCCAAACCCACACATTCCTATTGAAATAAATCTATTTTTGCTGTTGTCGTATTTCTTTCTTGCAACCATACACTTGTCTATAACAACATGTTCCTGCCATGTCAGTCCCACTACACCCTCTTAGAATCCAAGCAGCCAGGGTTAATACAATGAATACCAAAAGTAAATGACCCTTTTTGTTGATACTGCTTTTATTAATAGCATGGAGATCCCAATACAACACAGAATGCAACAATACATAAACCATAATCATATAAGTGAAACCAATATGATTTTCAATATAATAATATTATTTACAAAGCTTAAATTTGTTTTACACAAGATTATAAGTTTAGGGCACACAGTGAATATGGAATTCACTACTCAACAGTAATAGTCAATCAGCCTAGTTCACTAAGCCTTAGTATAAGCCTAGTGCATTAATGTGTTGGTTTGTGAATTTGTTTACATAGTAATTGCGAGTTCAATCCCTGGGTTGTGTGGGGCAGACTCATTGGAAACATGGCAAGCAATAACTGAGCAGTAATAAAGAAGTAATTGTGAGTTCAATCTGTGGGTTGGGTAGTACTGACTCAGTTGAAACAGGACAAGCAATAACCAAGTAGTACTAAATAAGAACAAGATATCACTAGACATGGAATGAAAACAATTTACAGAGATAGATTAAATAAAGGGTTCAATTTGAAATTCCTTGAAAGCTACCCTGATCAACAAGCAACTGAAGAAGGGTGGAATGCTCAACAGTTGAAACATTGTGATAATAACAACAAAGATAAGGATAATAGTCCAAATGTAAATAATGATAACTCTTCATCCCAGAAATTCAGACAGAAATTGTATAAGGAAACCAATATGGTTTTCAATGTAGCAGTGTTATTTATGAAATTTAGCTTAAGTTTAGGGCACCCAGTGAGGATCAAACTCACTACACAGTAGTAATGGTCAATCAGCATAATTTACTAACCCTTACTTGTTTAGTACCATCAATTCTATGACCAGGTATGGTTGTAGGGTCGTTACACAGCTGAACACCTGACCAGTTCCTAAAATGAATCAGTTGTTTTGGCACTTGCCATAACAGTAATGGCTAGCTGCTTATATCTGCTAGCCAATCCCTATTGCTCAGACAGATTTGTGTTTGTTCAAAACCCACAGAGCCCACTTGGTTTATACTGCAACTATGCTGAGCAGACCTTAGTTACAGTTTCTGGGAAAAAGTGTACTATCTGGCATGATCAATGGTCTTAACAAGGCCAGTACACTCAAACCCTCAGTCACGATGACTTTGTGCTAGTTCAACCACTGATGGCTCCCATATAGTTCTGTATATGCTTGTAATAGATTTGAATTCCAGTCGAATCTATTACATTCAATATGTGCTAACACCCTTGAGAAGGGTATGAATCCTCTTCTTCTCCCTCACAGCTATAGATAAATAGCAGGACAGTCTGGGTTCTATAGCCTTGGATGGCAACTGGTCTACCGCAGAAAGAAATGGCAACCTACTGCCTCGTCAGTCATGTATCAAAAGATACATGATTGCCTAAGTGTGTATCATGCATAGTACAGTGGTTTAACTATTCCATCTCACAGACCTATTCACAGTTTGATTTTTACTGACCCACAGAACTGTGTCTTTCAGGTGAGAATTGGTGAGACAAAGTTAATTTTATGGTATAAGTTGTTTTTTTCTTTTTACAGTTACATGCCTAATACAGACCCATGAAACATAAACATTTAATTTCTAACAGAAAAAAAACATTTATTGCATTTTTAAATGACTTTCATCAATTTTTGTATTGCAGTTAATCAGTTATCGGCTTACTTCTGTCAGTATCTTAGTTACAAGAGGAGGGGTTATTCGACTGTCAGGATTTGGTTTTCCAGATGATGTAATGGCCAGGAATCTTTACGAAGCTGTAAGTAACAAAACTATTTTATGCATGTTAAGTAAGCTTTCATCTATTTAATTATTTTTATACTCAATAATCCAGTATTGTCCGTATCAATGTTGATAGGGGGAAAATGAGATAACGTACATTTGTTATGGGCTTGTGCCCACATCATGTTGAAATGCAGGTTGACATATGATCACCAAAGTTAAGCAACATCAAGCCTGGTCATTTCCTAGATGGGTGACCACATGGGAATATCAGATGCTGTAAGATTGATTCTGTATCTTGTGTAATGGATAAAGGCTCAGAATTGTTAATCAGAGAGCCAAGTTCTAGTTGGGTTCGTTATAGTCACTTATGTGCTAATATTCTTGAAAAAGGTATGAATAAACCTCACCCCCCCACCAACCAGGTATGGGTTAATTAAGCAAAACTTGTATTGCTAAACCATTGTTATCTCCCTACCCAAATTCTTACATTCTAAAAATATTTTCTGGATTTAGATAACCTGCAAAGAGTTGATAAGTTGTAGAAAACAAATCAATTAACATTATATATGAATAGAGGCTGGTGTTAATAAAATAGTGCATTTTTTAAAATAAAAACTGTAATCACCATATAATATATGGACTGCACCAGCATTGCATTAACCAGATATTTTTATTACAATTTATATATATATATATAATTATTTATTTAAAAATATGATTCCAAATCGCGACATAAGTCGTCCGATGTTTCAAAACAAGAGCCGAAAACTTCAATATATATCTTGTTTTGAAACATCGGACTTCTTATGTCACGATTTGGAATCATATTTTTAAATAAATAATTATATTTATGCTCTACTTTTGTATCGAGCACTATTTTTTAAAAATAACTAAAATACTAAGGGACTTTGGATTATTTACCTAACCAGTTCCTTCCTATTTTCTATATATTTTCACATATTATATATATATATACACACACACACACACATATATGTGCATGTGTGTGCGTGATTATTGCAAATAGTCTGGGCAAATATCTAGATAGAAAGATATAGATTGATACAAATAGTGTAGATGGTCCCTAAATTATCTGTCCTCTGAGGTGCATTTGGTCACTGTATTCTCTATCTTCTAATCTAAAATTAATCAATAATAAACCAAAACCAATTAATAAAAATAAAATCTGTTAATCTCCCCTGAAGTCATAACATTTATTAGAATCAAATATATTGACTTTTTATCACTTTTAAAAGGTCCTGTTCATAATAGAAATAAAAGTCTCCAATTGATCCCTTGCTTCATAAAGAGTTATTTGTACTTTGTTTTTATTTACAAATGTCATGTGTATATCATTGATAACAGCATACTATTATGAATTTAGATAAAGGACAACATCATTAGTATGCAGTTAACAATGGCATAAACAGTTTCAAACTTGACATTCATAAATAAAATCTAAGTACAGATAACTCTTTAATAAATCAGGGGTCATTTTCACACTTTATAAACAGGATCCTTCTTCTAAAATGATTTAAAAAAAAAAAATCAATATTTTTTATTGACAAATTGTTTGGCTTGCGAAAGGTCTAATGAATGTTAATGTCCAAATGAAAGTCTAATGAATGCTAATCTACAAATGAAGGTCTAATGAATGCTAATCTACAAATGAAGGTCTAATGAATGCTAATCTACAAATGAAGGTCTAATGAATGCCAATATACAAATGAAGTTCTAATGAATGCTAATCTACAAAAATTATTCTCCCACAAAAATTTCCCTATTATCCTCAGATAAGGGAATTTAAGTACTGCCAAATGAAGATTGAAGTAAAAAGTGGAATTTATACTCATGTTAAGCAAAATTAAAACCATCTTTCTAATCAAGTTCAATGGACCATAAACGTAGCTATAATAATTGAAAACATTTTCATTGTCAAGTACATTTAGCCCCCAAAATCAGTTATCAATTTGGCTTAAAAGGCTTAATACTAAGAAGATCAGGAGCAGGTGAGGTTTCCCATGATTATAAACAAACCTGGAAGAAGGAAAACCTTGATTTCAAATAAGGAAGTATTGTTGTCTGCAAATACTAAAGAGTACTAGACACTCCATCTTCGGGAACATAATCATCGGTTTGCTACAAAACAATTGTGAAATTTAAATATCAGCAAGTATACAGATTTTATAGGAAGGTTTCTAATGCTGTGTCTTCAAATTTATTCTAACTACTAATTCTATAGTTTTGTGTCTTCCAGACTTCACTTCCTGTTCGATGGATGAGTCCTGAATCCATTCAGGAACGGATCTTTAACCTCCCTGCTGACATTTGGTCTTTTGGTGTCATTTTCTGGGAAATTACACATTTTGGTAAGTATCAAATTATGTTATAATAAATATTATCATATAATTCTGCTATTTCCTTCATTAGTTAACATGTCTGTTAGGCAACTAATTATATAGAAGAAAATTAAATTTGTCATGGGCAATGTATATTTTTTCATTTCATTACATTTTTATAATATATCAAGGTTCATCAACAATTCTTTCATATCTTGTGAATGACTTCATTTGACATAATAAATAGTTACATTTCCTTTCAAATATTTATGCAGGTTGGATACAGTCTTCTTGCTTGCATGTAATAATATTGATGTCAATCACAAGAAAAATACTTTATACTAATTGAACTTAATGAAATTGCTGAAGAAAAGTAAGGCGACATATTTCCACTGGTTGGGGTAACTTGAAGGAAAATAACATAAAATGGTCAGGCAGTGTATATAAAAGGCAAAGAATTCAAACAAAAAATCACATGATAACAAATGTGTAAGAAATGGTCAGGCAGTTTATATAAAAGGCAAAAGAATTCCAACAAGAAATTGCATAACAGATTCCAAGAAATGGTCAGGCAGTGTATATAAAAGGCAAAAGAATTCAAACAAAAAATCACATGATAACAAATGTGTAAGAAATGGTCAGGCAGTTTATAGAAAAGGCAAAAGAATTCCAACAAGAAATTGCATAACAGATTCCAAGAAATGGCCAGGCAGTATATATAAAAGGCAAAGAATTCAAACAAAAAATCACATGATGACAAATGTGTAAGAAATGGTCAGGCAGTGTATATAAAAGGCAAAAGGCAAAATTCCAACAAGAAATTGCATAACAGATTCCAAGAAATGGTCAGGCAGTGTATATAAAAGGCAAAGAATTCCAGCAAGAAATCACACAATAAGAGATGTCTAACAAAAACATATTTTTATATGGAGATGAAATAGGATAGAGAAAAAAAAAGCATGTGATATGCAATATATGACTGTATGGGTATTTAATAAATGCTTATAATTTATCCCCTTAAAATATAAAGATAAGTTAAATTTCAGTTGTAAATTTTCTATGGGTCTAGTGAGTATGTACTTAATATATAAAACAATATAATCATTATGCACCCATATAATGTGGGATGTGTGGTGCAGTGTAATGAATATCAGCTCAAAATGGGAACTCAGAGAGCTGAGTTCAAATCCCAGTTGAGTTTGTTATATTCACTTAAACACAAATGCCCTTGGGTTGTATAGCAGGACAGACTAGGTTCTTTAGCCTTGGTTAGCAACCAGTCTATTGCAAAAAGAAATGGCAACATACTGCAAGAAAAATCTTCTGCCTCATCAGTCATGTATCAAAAGATACATGATCACCCAAGCATGTATTACATGTGGCACGTAACTGACTGACCCATGTAATGGTTTCAAATATTCCATAAAGATTATTATTATCATGTACATTCATACCTCATTTTAACAAATAAAAAGAGGTAAATATCAATCAGATAAAGCCAATTGTCTGTAGGTGCTGACACTACGTCTGTAGTGGCTAATATCAACAATTAGCGACTCCAGATTTTGTCCATTGTTTCCAATATTCATTAAAAAGAGGTCCATAATACTGAGGTATGAGTGTATTATAAATGTATTTAACGATTGCTTAAAAGAAGAAAGTGGGCAACAAACACTGATAAGAATTTGACATTCAAGAAAAAGTTATGTTGCAATTCATCAGAAAACAGATCAATAAAATTGGAATGAAAAAAGAGAATAACTATGTGAAATTTATTTACATTTTTAGAAATCACGTTTCTGTCATTGTCGAATGTCAGTTTGAAATGGGATGAGAAAGGTTAATTTATAATATGTGTGTGTGTCCAAGGGTGATAATTATCATTTCAGTACCTTTGAAATAAGGCTGTAAAAATCTTCTTGTGACAAGGAGAAAGAGGCAGTTGAAGTTTGTACAACATGTAATGAGGAACAAGGGCCTGGAGAATCTGATACTCACAGGTCGAATAGAAGAAAAGAGAGATAGTCTGTTTTAACAAAATTTGTGTGTAAAAAGAGGCTCCTAGCAAAGTCTTCAAAAATTCATAAAGATTGAAAGTCATAAAAAATTACAAGTTACATATTTTTAGATACGGATATAGTAGAGAACTCACCACATAGTTTCAAAAATTGTTTTTGACTAATCAGAAGTGAGATTAAAAAAAAATTCAAGCCTTTTAGAGATTGTAAATTGGTGATGTTTACTCACTGGGGTTACACATTGAAAATGCTACAGACTATGTGTCATCTTTCTTCTTTTTATATGCCGTATCCTTTCATGACGTAGGTGATCATGGCTCTCCACTTCCCTCTATTCCTTGCAACTCCCAACAAGTTCTGTCCCTTTGCCACCTCCACAGACCACATTCTGTTATCCACTTGCTTAAGCCTGCTGGGTATGTATTTTAAAAAAGAAAAAGGGGAAGTAATGTTACAGAATGTGAAGGGCCAGAATTGACAGCGATTGACCAGAGCGACTTGTGTGCAGGGCATTCTGACAGTGATGGATTGTCTTTCTCTGGGTTTTGAATATAAGTCCAAAATGGTGTGGATTCAACAGAGGGTCTAGAGAATTCTGATGCATCAATATGCATCCCACACCCAGGTTTGCAACCAGCTAATACCTCACATGGAGGGACACTGAGCCAACATGTAACATGTTCCTGCCACGTCAGTCCCACGACTGCCTCTTTGAATCCAAGCAGCCAAGGTTAATACAGTGAATACCAAAAGTAAATGACCCTTTTTGTTGATACTGCTTTTATTAATAGCATGGAGATCCCAATACAACACAGAATGCAACAATACATAAACCATAATCATATAAGTGAAACCAATATGATTTTCAATATAATAATATTATTTACAAAGCTTAAATTTGTTTTACACAAGGTTATAAGTTTCTGCCACCTCCACAGACCACATTCTGTTATCCACTTGCTTAAGCCTGCTGGGTATGTCATGCGTTGTTTTCCCTTGTTGGTTGGTTGATTTCATAACATGTTAACCCCTGTTATTTATTTGGTGTAGTGTCACTTCCATTTTTTTTCTTATTGACAGAAAAGCCATTGTTACAAGACTTCTTGGTTGGATATTATATTGATATTTCTCAAGTTCAGAAAACTATTCATTTTGTCTGTATTCTATTTTTCTTGCTTCAAAATCCTGATTGATTATTCTTCAATTATCTAAAGAAGTTGGGAAAAAGAAATCAACTATTCAAAACTGAAATAATTTTTTTCTTTTGTTTAAATATTGGAAAAATTAGCTTCATTTTCAGGTGCTTAAATGTTTTGTATTAGTTAACAAAGAGAAAAGAAATTAATTTGTTTTGATCTTCAGGCTGCTGAGAAATAATTAAAACTTGCTTTATCCCCAACTTATGCAAGATCCATTAGAGTTCATTATGAATACCATGATTGGGAAGATTTCTCAAAATAATGGATCAAAGATGGAGTTTGCAATTAATTGCTTTTCTTGCTTGTGAGACACAAGGCTTATTTCCAATAGGGCCACTAATTATAGAAATATATGAGAAATTAGTGTCCTTGTCTGCAAACGAGGTCAATCTTTTGTGATTGAGATTCTAGTTCAAATTAGAGATGAAGGTTTTGCATTAATAACAGGGCGAGCCAATGCCAAGATGAATTGTAATGAGAAGGGAATAAATCCAAAATGGCTTCTCTTGAGAATTTCTCATGTATAGCAAGCTGCTGAAAAATTCTCAGCTTGATCCATTTTCAACATAATCTCCTTCTTCATCAATGTACTTAACCCATTAATCCCCACTGTGAAATCCAGCATTAATTATAAAAATCCACTATTGTGATAATAAAAATCCAGTATTAATTATGAAAATTAAAATAAAAAATCCAACATTTATTCATGAAAAAAAAACTATAAATTAATAAAAGAAATCTATAATTAACACAGGATTTTGAAAAAAAATCCAGCATTAATTGCAGATTTATAAAAAAATCCAATATTATAATTTTCTGCCTCTAACTCCTTAATCTCCACTAGCCTATATTTTTTTAATGTTTGTGGACTGGCCATACAGATTTACAAATGAAGAACTGTACAAAATAACAGAAACCACATCACTTGAGGACTATCACCAGCAGTAAGAACTAAAATGGATAGCACATGTAACTCAAAGTGAAAATAATGACATAATCCAGATGTTGACATTCCACATTGCATCAAATCAAATTAATACTGGAAAGAGCAATAAAAGTTTCTGAACTTGAGAAACCTATTTTCCTGAAAAATTGTTTTAAGAAAAAGGTTTTATATATTTCAACTAAAAGTAGTACAGGCTGCTTGGCTAATGAAGGCTAAATATTTCTGATAAGAATATAGGTCTGGTTTCAAATATCACTAGTTCCTTTAGGTAAGTCAAAGTTCAAATGCCAAGAGAGAAATCACAGCAGTATCTAGTATCTCATGGCCCAATCCACCCTGGCCAGGAGGGGACACAAGTCTATGCTCCAACTGCTGCCACTGCTGATAGGAACAGTCCATTAAGTTATGGAGGGGAGATAACTGGTTATAACAGCTATAATAAACAATAGTTAACAATCTAATTCCTTTTCTTATTTAAAACTAGCAGCATGGCCCGGCGTTGCCTGTACTTGATTCAAAAATTGTATGACATACAGCAATTGCTATCACTTGACTTAAAATATTTTTGCCCTTCCTTGCCTTTAAAGGAGTGCCCTTTGCTGTGCTGATGTTGCTGCATGCCTTACTTCTTGTCTATCTCACACTGCAAATTTTTTCTAAGCTCTATACTAAACATTAAATCTGTTGCAAAAAAAGAACTAAACAAAATGAACACAAAACAATCAGCTTTTTAAAAAAGGACTCAGAACTGGAAAAACCGAATGAAAAAGAACGTTAACAACAAATACTTTTTCACACCCAACCCAGTTCTGCAGAATCAGAATCAATGTTGAGTTTAAGCAAGCGAATGAGCCAATTGGAGTAAAGTGCCATGCAGATTTAAATTTTTCCCACTTTTGATGAATGCAGCTATTGATTTTTTTTGCATGCTAGTTAACATTCGTATCAGTCAGCTCTTGGCTCTCACGCTGGCCAATAGAAAATGGCTGCAAACTACATGAAAACTGCCCTAGAAGCATGAAAAAATCGATTATTTCCACTATCGATGGAAGTTGGAAAATGCAAAATTGGCCTTGGCCTTCCTGCTAACGTGGAGCATGTGCATGTAAATTTTGGTGCAAATCCATCGAAAATTGTGGCCATGCATTCGTTACACACACACACACACACCCTGCCTTTTATAGATAGAGATTAAACATTATTCAGTCCTCTTTGCATTATCCAGAAAGTGTAGTAAGGTGAGGCACCTCTTTTAGTTAGACAGAAATTTGATCATTAGACTTCACCCATGTTATTGAACAGATTTTTCCCTTATCTAACATTTCCTTGATAATTCCCATTTCTATTCTTAATCTTTTATCTGCAACAAGTTTAGTTGATTTGATTGCTTTGACCAAATCACTGTTATCTACAAAACACTTGATAGGAAACAACTCACCTATAGGAAAACAGCTAATATTACCATTACTCTTCATAAATAAATCAGGTGTGCAGATTATGGTGATAGTTAATGAACTTATCTTTAAGATTTTTGTGGGAGTGAGTAATCATCGATAGACACTGTGCTAATGAAAAACATTCCTAATGGTTGGTCAAATCATTGAGGCAATAAAAAGAAGAAAATCATTGTTTCAGTAGATCGATTCTTTGTCTTCAGTTGTACAAAGGTACCTTCTGGAATTTCAAGAAGTATCAACATTCCAAGAATTATTCAGGCTGTTGATTTTATTCTTTCTGTTGGTACTATGTTTCAGCTGATGAATTTTAGAGAAGTGATGCTTCTTTTCATAATAACCATAGATATGAAGAATTGTAATAACATCAAAAATAAAAAAAAATAAAATCAGTCATCTGAACAATAATTGGAAAATGAAGATAAATTAACCTATTTATAAACAGTAAATATCATTTTTAGAAAGAGAGAGTTTGTATATTTGATGTAAACAATTGTATTCCATTTCTAAAGGTCCCAGACAAAGTCATATATTTAATGTTCCCAAGACAATCTCCTATATTAAATATACAAATTTGTATTTGTTTATAATATACGACATCGTCTTGTGAGCTTTAGAAACAGAATACAAATTTGTATATTTAATGTAGTAGATTATATTTAAATTCTAAAGTTCCAGGGACAATACATTAAATATACGACTTTGTATTCACTTTCTAAGGCACCTGGGACAAATCCATAATGTAAGAGATTGTTCTGGGAGCTTTAGAAACAAAATACAATCTCCTACATTAAATACACGACTTTGCCCTGGGAACTTTAGAAACAAGATACAATCTCCTACATTAAATACACGACTTTACATTAAAATACAACTTTTAGAAACAAGATACAATCTCCCTACATTAAATACACGACTTTGCCCTGGGAACTTTAGAAACAAGATACAATCTCCTACATTAAATACACGACTTTGCCCTGGGAACTTTAGAAACAAGATACAATCTCCTACATTAAATACACGACTTTGCCCTGGGAACTTTAGAAACAAGATACAATCTCCTACATTAAATACACGACTTTGCCCTGGGAACTTTAGAAACAAAATACAATCTCCTACATTAAATACACGACTTTGCCCTGGGAACTTTAGAAACAAGATACAATCTCCTACATTAAATACACAACTTTGTATTCTGTTTCTAAAGCTCACAAGACAAAGTCATCTCAATTTAGTACTTTGCTGGAAAGAGGTAGGCTGGTACTTAAAATGATCAGATGATTTGCCTGAGTTCTTAAAGCCTGAAACTATAGGAGCCTGGTCATTTACAATGGACCTACCTGAGAGAAAGAACTTTAAGGAAGAGGGTGTAAAGGAAATAGCCGAAAGGTTGTAAGTTGTGAATTAATTTTTTTCAAACATGAGTTACTCTAGAAATCCATGTTATATTCTTCTTGTAGGTCTGACTCCTTACCCGACAATGGGACCCCAGGAAGTTTGTGAAAAAGTTGTGGCTGGCTACAGGATGCCACAACCTCCACAGTGCAGTGCAGAATTGTAAGTTTTCATTATTTTTTCCATTAAATTAAACATTATTCAGTCCTCTCTGCATTATTCAGACAGTGTAGTAAGGTGAGGCACCTCTTTTAGTTAGACAGAAATTTGATCATTAGACTTCACCCATGTTATTGAACAGATTTCTCCCTTATTTAACATTTCCTTGATAATTCCCATTTCTATTCTTAATCTTTTATCTGCAACAAGTTTAGTTGATTTGATTGCTTTAACCAAATCACTGTTATCTACAAAACACTTGATAGGAAACAACTCACCTATAGGAAAACAGCTAATATTACCATTACTCTTCATAAATAAATCAGGTGTGCAGATTATGGTGATAGTTAATGAACTTATCTTTAAGGTTTTTGTGGGAGTGAGTAATCATCGATAGACACAGTGCTAATGAAAAACATTCCTAATGGTTGGTCAAATTATTACCCAACATCACAAACAGCTCGAAAACTGAGAACTCGAATCATGTTTTTAAATAGTCTCCTCAGATCAAGACATTCATATAGATGCATATAACCAAATCCTCTCAGATATACCTGTCAGCTGTATACAACCACTTTCTCAGCTCAGTTAAAAATGGCTTTGAACAAGTGAAATCTGTGAGTCTTGACAAATATCATCTTTTGAACATTGTGGACTGGTGCTACAGAATCACAAAGAATTGTACCAAATAACAGAAACCACATCACTTGTGGACTTTTTAGTGTATGCACATATTTCAGTGGAAATGCTTATTTCTCTATTTATTTATTAAACAGTATATATATTTTTGTCTACTGGCCTGAATATTCAAGAAATGTTATTAAAAAAAATGCACTCTCTGGCAGAATTTTAAAAAAATGCACTCTCTGCAGAATTCAAACCTGCATCTGCCTTTTTTGAGTGAACAGTTGTTAGATCTGACATGCTTTAAACCAGCTAGGCTATGAAGAACTTTTGCTGATCAATAATTTATTGTGATTTCTCAAATATTCAGACCAGTAGGCAAAAATAAATAATAATATAATATGTGTATCCACTCAAATAAGGTTTAATGTCATAAAATTTACTGTATTAATAAATAAAAATTCCATTACTTCTTTAGAAATTACTTTGTTTACATTTGGATACAAAACTGAGCAAATATATTTAGTTAATATTTATAAAAAATGCACAAACACATTTCCAGAAAATACAAGCTTAAACTGAAAATAGACTCATATTAAAAAATGAAAATTATGAACCAATACAAATCCACTGGATTATTTTTGAGAAAGAAGAACATATTGACTCTAGGGATGACATCAAACATGACGAAGACATGGATGTTGCAACAGATTTATTTATCTTTCATGCAGATGGCAGACTAAAATGAGATTACGATCTATATTCATAATTTTTTTTTTTTTTAAATACAAATGCAGTGTTTAGTTAGTGATTTAGTTACACATTAGTTAATTTGAACTATAGTTATAACTTACTATTGATAATACAATTTCAAATATGATGATGCACATAGCAGGGAAAAAAGCTTAGGAAGGAAACTTCCACTAATAATGGAAAGAGCTATAACAGCTACTGGACTCAAGAAACCCATTTCCTGAAAAATTGTTTCAAGAGAAAGATTTTATAAATTTCAATGAAAAGTAGGACTGGCTGTTCGGTTAATGAATGCTTAATGTTTCCTTACAAGGAAACGACTATAACAAATATTATTATTCCTCTTTGTGTGAACATTTGACAGAGAGAGGACAAACATATGAGGTACATTATACAATAGTTTATGCTGCTCCTCTTGCCTTCAATATATCCAGTGAGTGTTAAATTCTCCAAGCCCTTTTTCTTCATTATGTATCTTAGAAATTTCAACTACGTCTTTTTAATTCCCATTTTCTCTAAAATTTCCTTGTTACTCACATATTCAGTGCATAGTAATCTCAGCATATTGCCTTGCTTTATTGGAAAAGATAATAGAGTGGTTTACTGTTGTCTACTCTATGGTTTGGAATTTAGAGTTTTCCTTCTCTTAGATGGGTTGCCACTGAAGGCTAGAGAGGTCAGTCTACCTTGCTATTTAACTCATAGCTGGGGAAGACAAAACAAATTCAAAACATCCCAGGTAAGACAATAAACTACATCCAATAGCAAGGCATCTTATCAGGAGGTTTTGAGGAGCATGGAACCACTTTTTAATTGCTGGTGTTCCCAGGTCCACCCTGACCTGGCATGGTAGCATGTGCTAGGGTCCCAAATATGGGCAAATAGTTAACCCCAAACTGGGCTCAAAACACTATGAAAGTGTAAAAATAGGTTTTAAAACCAACAATACATTTTTGGAAAAAAATATTAGCAGCAATAAAAATCATGTTGGCATTAAATAACCCATTGAGTTTTATATGCCATAAAATAAACCAAACCAAACTCATACATTTCGCAAAGGCATTTATGTGAAAGTGAATGCAATAGACTAGCCTAGAATTTGAACTTAGCCTGCTGATTCACTTTATGTACCTACATTTTTTCTTATAATCAAGTAAAATTTATTCTGTTAAACTGACGCCCATTTCAAAAGGAATTATAAGTTTTACCAAAATTTCTACTTAAGAGGTAATCATAATTTTTCCACTGTTCTGAACAAAATCTAATTTGAATGTCTGAAATACAATAACCAGGTTTTAGAAGAAAGATATACCTGCATAAAAATATTCAACAACTATAACAGTTTTATTCATCCTAACAAAAAACAGTTTATTCCATTTGTTTCAGTTGGTAATCCATTAATCTACCAAATCCACTGAATTAAAATTAGATTTATATAGTCCTATACCAATCAAGGACTTAATGTCACTTCTATTTCGTTAATGGTAATATTAGCTGTTTTCTTATGAGAAAATGTTTGGCATTCATTGACATGGTTCTCACAAATGTAAAGATTATATATATATATATATATATATATATATATATTAATTTTAAACTTGATAGAGATTAAATTTAGATTTTAAAATTGGTAATTTTTTACTTTTAATATCAAATTTTATCATATAATTTAATACTTATTGGTTAGAATAAATTCTATTTTAGTATAACCCCAACTTTAAAGCTCTTAATACCAATATAACCTTACTTCATTGTCAAGTTTTTTTTAATTCTCCTATACTTGTGTTTTCATTGGTCATTCTAGCTTTTGAAAAAGTGTTTTCCCCTCATGAAAGATCGTTTATTAATTTGAAACTTTTAAAACCATTTATTTTACATTCAACATCATCACTTGATAAGACACCAGAGGTGTTGAAACAAAATGGCTATTTTTGTAGTGATTTTATAACATATTTATGTTATAATTTTTAAATAAATAATTATATATATATGTGTGTGTGTGTGTGTGTGTGTGTGTGTGTGTGTGTGTAATAATTAAATATGAAGTAGCATTGGTTGATGATAAGACAGCAGATTTTTACTTTTTTTTACTTTAGCTGTTGGTAGAGAGAGAGAGAGAGCGAGAGAGCGAGCAAGCAACCAAGCTTAATCTTTGATTGTGTTAGATGAAACGTTGATGTAGAGAGATTTTATATCTAGGCTGGCCATGTGTTTGTCAGTCATGTTCATTTCCTTTTAAGGGAAATGAACATGGCATCTAACACAATCAAAGATAAAGCTCTCTCACCCAACAGCTAAAATATAAAAATCTTCCATCTCATCACCAATGCTACTTCATATATATATATATATATATATATATGTATGTGTGTGTGTGTGTGTGTGTATATATATATATATGTGTATATATATATATATATATATATATATGTATGTATGTATGTATGTTATCTTTAACACACTGCATTATTCACTACATTCCTTTCCACTGCATTATTTTTCAAGGCACCTATACTGCACTAATTAATTTCAGCCATAGTCATTTTCTGTTGCCATAGCAGGATATGACAACACAACTGCAAAATTCAAACATACTATCATTTATTCATCTGAGTTACTTGCAGTGTCAGAATAAATTTTTTCTTTGCAAGCAAAATCACCTTCAGAATGTTGAAGGTCAAACAGATGATAAAAAAGTCAAAAGAACTTACCTTAGTGACCAACTTTAAATTTTGCATATAAATCACTCATCAAGGTTAGATAAATCTATTGAATTCTTTAGCAGATATTGTATTTATACAGGGTGTTGCAGAAATACCTTCCACCTAATGGTAAGTGGTAATTGTGTTTTCATTGAGCTACTGTCTTACTATTATCTGGGAGGTATTTCTGCCACACCCTGTAAAGCCTATATAAAAAAAATGTAGTTATATACTCCAAATAAATTTTAAAGTTGTTCTGTCATAAAAAATGCTGTCACAAGACTACAGTGAAATGTTCAAAAGTGTTATACCATGAAAACATTAACATTAAAATAAACATTACCACATTTTTTTATCATAGAACAATTTAAAAATTTGTTTGCAGTCTATAACTCGCATTTTTAATGTAGTATATACAAATATATCATTTCATGAATTTAAGAAATTAATTTGACCCTGATTAATGGTGAATGGATGAAACAAAGTTGGTTGCAAAATAAGTTATTTGAACTTTTCTTCATTTATTGACTATCATTGCTCTAGTTTTCATATTGACTACTTTCTTTACAAAAATCTACTCGCCTTTAAATGTGTTAAATTATAGTAATTTTACATTTTTGATTAGATCCTGACATGAAGTAGAAAGACTTCCCCAGAACTGTTACCTTGTAGAACAAACTCCCAAGATAATGCTTCATTGACAACCACAATCTTGGTCTTTAAGTCCAGGCTCAACCGATATCTATCTTTACTTATTCTCATAATACTCTGACTTACTCCTCTCTTACAATTTCACCCAGTAGCCCTCTACTTTGAGTGGCCATTGAGACTTATATTGGATGAACTATCAATAAAGAAAAACAAAAAAAAAAGGATTTATGCATTTTCCAAAGACAGTGTGAAATTGAATGCTACTAACTAGGTTGGGATTTGAACCTGGTTCACTGGTTCCACTTTCTGCACTGATGTCTATTATGCTACCCACAGTGAAATAAAAATGGTTCCAAAACAAAAGCCTCAAGGATAGTTTTTTAGAGAATGTTTACTACAATATTTATGCCAAACTTCTGCACAGATATAAGATCTGTCTGGAAAAAATTCCATTATTTATTATTAACACAAAAAGGCAGTGTCCTGACACTAATGGCAACTTATTTGCAGTCAAAGTACTTCCCTTGAGACATAACATTTCCACTTTCCAAAACAGTCTGCAAAGTTCTCTTTCAGGATTGCCATCAGCTACCTTAATAGGTTCTCCTTAATCTCATCCACAGTCTGAAGTCTCCTTCCTTTCAACAGTACTTTACATTTTGGGAAAAGCCACAAACAAGTTACAATGCCAAATCTGGACTGCAACAGGCTGAACAGAGTGATGGAATGTTTTAAGAAAAACAAGTCAGGTCCCCTAGACTCCTTGAGAAGCATGGGGCCACAGCTCTCATCTCTCATAGACTCACTAAGGAGTATGGGGCAACAGCTATCAAGACCCCTGAGGAACATGGGGTAACAGCTCTTAACACACTAGGCATTACTGCTATAGATTCCATAGCAAGTGGTAGCTTTTTACAGAATGGAATTGTAAGCTCCATGTCCAAAAGATTTGAATTCAAAATTGTCCTCCTCCTAGACTGGTTACCAACCATGGCTAAAAATCCACGTCTGTCTTACTATTTAAGCCATAGCTGGGAGAAAAGCGGTCAAGTAATACTTTTCCCAAGTGTATTTGTGTGTAAGTGAATGTAATGGACATGACTGGAATCTGAACTCAGCTTTCCAATTTCTCATTCCAAGATATTATCCATTGCACCACTTGTACATCCACTCTCACAGATTAGATGTTCTATATTTATGGCCTTGTGCCAAGTGTTTCACCAAAGATTATTAGTTAATGAGTTACTCAAGCAGACATTAGTGAGTTCAATTCTTACTAGGTGTCCCATATTTTGTCAATCTGTATTAAGCTTATTAATTTATAATTTGTGTTTTCAGCTTCCATTCTATTTTGAACGTACAATGGGTATTTCATATTATTGTGCACACTGAATGAGAATCAAAACACAACGTGGGATGACTTGTCCAGTTGGCAAAAGGACAGTGACAGAGAGCACCAGGTGTATATTTATATATTTAAGATAATAAATGCCGAATTCTTTCTTTCTTCTTTCAGGTATGGATTGCTACTCTCTTGCTGGCAGTCCCACCCAGCCAACCGGCCATCTTTGGAAGAACTGCATCATTTGATGAAGAATATGTCACGAGTGTACTCAGACCACATCCTTTTTGAGAAGATGCCAGAGTACCAACGATCCTCTCCTTATGACCAACTCGACAGTGATTTGTAAACATTATTTCAAAGAGCAACTTCATGACAAAGCAACACTTTATTGCTAAGAGTTGAATTCATACTGCCCACTTAGTGGGGAACAAAGACAATGTATAATTGAGTGAATTTGTGTTGTGGTTTCTCTGCCACTGGAAAATCTATGTTTGTTTTGCCCACTGCATAACACTTCCATTTTGTTAGACCAACACCAAGTTATTTGAAGGGGGTAAGAAGTTGAAAAAGAAAAAGAAGCATAGCACACATTAGAGCAACTTAGATCAACCTTATTATATGTACTAACCAGAATATTGTAAATTTTTCAGTTTTATGAATAGAATAGAAATCCCAATCTTGAAAACTTATTAAGGTTTCCATGAATAATTCTTCATCTAGTTTCTTTCTTTTCCAATCATTTGTGTATTTTCTCAATGAATGCTTAAAATACAACCCATGAAACTTTGAATTTCTGGCATAAGGAATTATCATTATTTATACAATTTACATTGAAACTTTTTTCCTCATTTTTACTGTTATCACGTTTCAACCAATGTACCCTTCATCAGGTCCATATTGATCTGGGTAACAAACAGACCCATTTAATCTACAGGAGTAGACTGTTTTTATTTTTAGTAAGATCTTGATGAGATATCCTTAGATTTGAGCAATAGACTATTCCGATAAATTAAATAAAGGGTTCAATTTGGAATTCCTTACAGGTTACCCAGATCAATATACATCTGATGAAGTCCAGCTGAAACATTGTGATAACAACAAAGATGAGGACAATAGTTAAAATGTAAATAGTGTAAATAATATATGTCTTATATTCAATATTACTTACATAAAAATTTATATATTCAATATTACTACTGTCTAAATTGTAAAGGTATAAAAAAAAGTCAATTTTTTTACATAATTTTAATCTTTTGTTTCCTTTCATTTTGCTCTCTTCCCCCATGTTGAATAAAAATGGTCAGAGAGAGAGAGAAACAGGCACTGGTCAGTTTAGAATGATTGATGTTAAATTATTTCTCTTAATTAAATGGGAACAAACAACAGTAAATTATTAAAATAACCTAGTTTTTAATGTTTCTTTTCTGCTCTATAAAGACTGAAACAAATATATACACACATGATTTTACACCTTAATTTTTTGGCATTCACTATTATTTAATGTACAAATGGACAGTCCAAGTGGTGTTTTTCTATGATGGTTGTGTAGTGCCTTAAAATATCTGCTTCAAATTGAAGATGATACTGACCACTGAATGAGCTGACTGATAAGTAACTGTCCATGAAAGAATTCTATTTATCTATAGTATGTAATTTATAAGATCTCAGGTGAAAAGGCATCTAAAATGGAAAGGAAGCTAACCCCATTAAAATTCAACAAATGCCTAACTCCTCCTCTTGTAAAAAATGTCACAATATCAAATTTTTCAATTTGCATAAAATTGGCTAAAGTTTAACCTTCATGCCTGCAAAGAAAAAAAAAGTCAAAAGGGTGTTTATTCTCTTAACATAGTCAAAATTGTATACAGTAATAACTCTCTTGGTAACGTTTGTTGAGAAGATTATAAAAATATACGAACTAAGTACAGTGAATATTTATTAATTACCATTTTGTAAAGAAATGAATTTGAGAAGAAATCTTTTGTTTAAAATTTATAAGAAATTACAAAATTGTCAAAATATGCAAACCAAGTAAAATGCAATATTTATTATTGACTATTTTATAAATAACTATGAAAACAAGTATTTTATTCATAATTTATAAGAATATCATGTATAGAACAAGAAAATTTGAATAAATATAGCATTTTCTGGGCATAATACATTTTCTTCTAAAATTACTTCTTGCTTAAATTTTTCAATTTTCTTTATATTCATGATCTGATCAAGAATGCCTTATGAATAGAAATTCAACTCCAGGTTACCTCCCTTCCCTACTCTTTTTGTTTGAAAAACAATTTTGAAAGTTTTAAACTGTTATTTTTTTTAATTCCTAGAAATTCTACTGACAGATTAAATAAGCAATCTAATAAACAGTGTTTAATATCTTTGTTGTCAATTCTCAAGATTAAAGAAAATGCATAAATCCACTTTCATATATTTGGGTTTTATTAAAATTCTAATTGTTTTTTAAAAGCAATAAGCACTGCAGAAGGAGTGAAGGGAATTTACAGTAATTGTGGTGTCAAGGGGGGGGGGAATCATCCTTTTGATGCACTTTTTCTTTTTGCAGACATAAAGGTTAAACATTGCCAATTATTGTTTCTGAATGCTCATTAACCATTACCAAATGTGGTAATAGTTAGTGAGCTAATAATCTGGCTGATCATTACAGTTCGATCCTCACTGAGTGCCCCATAATTGTGGCCTTGTGTCAATCTAAGCTTTACTATTGTTTTTTTTAGTGTTGTCTGTTGTTACCCTTTAGCAATTCATTCATATTCATCTTTGTGTCGTGTTTCCTTGTTGTTCTTATGACATTCGATTTCAGTTCATTCTGACATTTTAAATCTCATCTTACATAAAAAAAAAAAGCTGGTGAGGACAATCATCGTTTCATGCTGAACAATTTCAGCCACTCAACATTAACATCTTTCTCTCTATTTTCATTAACTTGCAATTGTTTTTAGATAAAAAAAAAAAAAAAAAAAAATCAACAAATATGTCCCCAGACCCCACCAAAATAATGGTTAATGAGTGTATTTCTAAAGAATAATGCTTTTAAGACAAGCAGTCTTTGTAATTAAAGTACTCAATATTAAAAAATGAAGCTTAACTAGCAAGCAAACAAAATAAAATTTATCTTCTCAACTTTGCAAAAATAGTATCTGTTGATCAGAGTAATTTTTTTTTCTATTTAATCTCCAGATGAGCAGATACCATTTCTGTGAAACTGAGTCAAGAAAATAAGTTGAACATTTAATTTTATGTTTTGCTAAATATACATATATATATATGTATTGTCAGTCTTTTAAAAACGTAAAATATTCTTATTTCGAGAATCAGTTACCATATTTGACAGTGTATAAGACGCACCCCAATTTCATCAGGACAAATCAAGAAAAAATTAGTAAAATTATTAGTAAATGGTACAGCCTAGGCTATATTTATGAGGTATTATTTTAGTTAAACAAGCCATAATTACAATTAAATGAAAAATAATAGGAAAAAAAGAATATGAGCCTATAAAAACTATCATATCCAAAGGTAAGAAAACAAAATAAAAATCAAGCAATTATTACAATTGAGCAAAACAGTACAATTACTATTAAAATTCAGTTAAAAATTTTCCTTTATATGATCGGTACAACCTGCATCTTGTAAATGTCTTAGTGGAAAAATCAGGATATAAAAATTCTGATTGTATTTATACCAATGCAACCGGGAGTTATTGCAAGAAAAATATTAATGAAACAAATATATTTTACAAATATATAATTTGAGTTTATTGCATATAATTTTAGTGAAACAAAGTACTAATATTAAACATGATGAAATTAATATAATGAATATTATCAATGATAACACTTAATTTTCATAATAGCCTTTTAAATAATGACAATAAGGATATAAAAGTTACTCTAAAGCCTAAGCTAATAGGAGTTGCCAGGTAGTTAATTTCGACTATTACGAATTTTAAACCAATGGCATATAAAATTCAAGATATTTTTAGAAAAAAAACGTGTGTCTTATATGCCGTCAAATACAGTAATTTGAAACAGCTTTCTATCATACTTTAATTGTTTGTATCTATAAATATGACTCACTGGAGTACCTTACTTGATTTGTCAATGTAAAATTATATTATTCATGAGGTGTGAAAAAAATTACTTACCTTCTTAATATTCTTGGCACATTTTCTTATATATATTCTGTATATATACATATATATTTTGCTTCTGTCAAATGGTTGCTGTCTAGAATGAAAGAATCTTTTTTCTTTTATTAATAAACTTCTATGTCAGGAATTGAACTGTAGACTTTAAAACATTTAATCATCCCGGCTAAGTGAACAGTATGTTTCTAAAAAGTTTTTTTTATAAAATTGTAATTGCACTGTGTCATCAGCGCCAATGGAAATAGTAATATCTGCCAGAAAATTTATTCAATATTAAAAGAACTGTATTGGAATTTATCATTATCTTTTCAGAGTGAGGCAAACATAATTTTGATGAAAAATAATTTTTTTGCAACAGATATAATACCTCTATAAGCCAGGCATATATAATCAGTAGACATGAAAATTCATTTTTCTCTAAACCACAAAAATTATAAAAACATCTTAGTAATATTGGACATGTTTAATATTGTATCATTAAAAAGAAGAATTAGACAAAAATAATCTGATACAGAAATGTAGCAACTATTATGGGATAGTATTTGCTACATTATATATATATATATATATATATATATATATATATAAAACAACTATGTAATTTTGAAATAGTTTTCTGTTGTCCATTATTACACCATATGTCAACAGTTAAGTTTAAATTTGTAAATAAAAAGTAATTAAAAAATTAATGAAAAAAATAAAACAATAATGAACAAAATCATTAAGTATTTTACTGGATTTTGAAAAAATATTAATCATCTTCAGCATTTACCTTGTAATTAAAAAAATACATTCATTTTCAGCAGGTATCGGTTTTCCTATCAGTAGTCTCAAAAAAAAAAAAAAAAAGTAAATAAATAAATAAAAATAAAAATATAAAAGAAAAAAACTCCTTCAATATAATTGCTCAAAATATTTTTACCTATTTATAACAAACTGTTTTTTTTCAGTTTTCTATATCCCACAGTAGACTGTTAAACTAAAAAAATATTCCTTCTATTATTGAAGGGAACTCACAAATAATCCAATCTGCAAAAATAAAAGTTAATTTGTGTATACTGTATGCCAACACAATAGCACTCTGTAGACAACTTGTACATACACACCAAACCTGTTAGTATATATTGGTAGGTATACTCACCAACATATATTGTACAATACAATCACAGCATAATTCAAATATACACTGCTGAAATATATCTGCAGTAGTCCTCCCATCAAGTGATAACCATTTATTCAGGCATCGATTAGAAAATGAAACACTGGAAGTGCTACTAATACCAACAGATTTTGTGGTTTAGTTTTGTTCATGTGGCTTAGAATGTGACTGCCACAATAAATGCAGTTTCTCAAGTATTTTATTTTTAATATTAACAATAACATTTATAATCTTCTTTATGAATATTTCAATTTCCTTTTCTTTTCTTTTGCTAAACAAACATAGTACCCATAAAAATGATGTGTTTATTTATTTATGATGGACTGATACGTCTACCTATGATCA